>JAJLUZ010000033.1:0-163800 GCA_030570095.1 Kurtzmaniella quercitrusa | reverse complement strand
AGGAATTTGACACGCAAGCATTATTTTCCACGCTTCCTAGCCAAAAGTAGCTTTAACTAGGTTACCCTTATTGACACATTAACCGCCAACAATTGCCATGAAGACTCTCATTGTACTAGCAGTGCTTTTTTCGGTAGTATGTGGAGATGTGCTACTGCAGATTCTTGCAGCAGACCATCTTTTGGCCTCCGAAGGCCCCACTGGTAACGTTTTACGGCTGTATGAGCAACTCATTCGTGATTTAGAAAAGGAACCAACGGCGGCAGAAATTGATAAACTCCCTAATTTATACTTTAAAAAGGCCTTAGTTTCAATTTCTCTTCATAAACTGACTCTGGCTATCGCGGACTTACGTAAGTGTCTTTCCTTGAATGACCAAATGTCCATTGCTAGGACTAAACTTGTGGAACTTCTTATAGAAAGAGCAGAATTTGCCCTGGCTATTGAAGTAGACCCAGAAAATGAACCTTCTATATTGGAGAAACAATTACAATATACTTCAGCTTTAACACTGGCTACAGAAGCATTGTCCTCCCATGACTACCCCAAATGTTTGGCCGATTTGGAATCTGGAGCTCTTCTGATCTGTACTGGGTCAATTGAACCGTATGAACTCCGAATAAAATGCTTAAAGGCTGGATTGACAGAAGAAAATAAACATGATCACTTCAGAACTATTGTGAAAGACTTAAATACCGTGATATCTCTCCTGCCGATGCAAAATTTGGCTTTATATAATGATCTTTCTGGTTATTTATTATATACTCAGGGACAATTTGAGCAGTCATGGAAGTTTATCAAAGGATGTCTTCGTATAGATAATGACTTCAAGCAATGTGGAGTCACTTCAAAGTTCTACCTGAAGTATCTGGACTTCCTTAAACAATTCGAACGTTATTCTATCATCAATGGTTATTTATATGCCCAAGGAGACGCCAATACTCAAGCAATTGATGATGAAATGGTATTATCTGAAAGTGAATTCAAATCATTGAAACAATTCTTCGTTGATGAACCTTTGAAGGTATCCAAATTGGAGAAAAGGAAGTTACCATACTCTGTATCCAATAATTATGATCTTCTTATGATGAAGGCCAAAACTTTCCAACAGGAACAAGGCTTGGAGGCAGTGATGCTTGATTTTATTCAAGATTTAAATAGATTGGCCTGCGAAGCTCATGTACATACTGGAGATTATCTGTCATCATTTTGTAAATTGGTGGAAGAGCAACCAAACAATCAATTCTTCCCCAAACATGTTGCCTATATTGATGCCTTATTGAAGAAGAAGAAGTATGATGATGCTAAGGAATTGATGGGCAAATTCAATGGTAATTTACAGAAATCGGCTCTTTTTCAAAGTAGATGGCAAAAAATTGAAGATTTTGACAGAAGAAGACAACAACAGCAACAAAGAAGGCATCAACAGCAACAACAACAGCAGCAACAACAACGACAACAACAATACTATCAGCAGCAGCAGCAACGTCAACAGCAGCAGCAGCAACAACAACAGATGATGAATTCTGGAGTCGACTATTATAAAGTACTAGATGTAGCTAAGGATGCCGATGATAAAACCATCAAGAAAGCCTACCGGACTCAAACCTTGAAATGGCATCCTGATAAATACAAAGGAGGGGACCTTACTCAAGAGCAAATGGAGGAAAAAATGCAAGAGGTGAATCTTGCCTATGAGGTGCTTTCTGACGCCGATAAGAGGCGACAATATGACCAAGGTCAGGATCCTAACAATCCCAATAATGGTCAAGGAGGACGTCCTAATTATGGAGGACAGAATTTCAACTTTGGAGGGTTTGGAGGTTTTGATGGGGAGCAGTTCTTCCAAGATTTTATGGGTGGAAGAGGAGGGTTTAAGTTTAAATTTGGAGGCTAGAGAAGAGGTGGATAATAATAGAATAGGAGAAGAAGGGATGTAGGAGAGGTATGGGGAGATATGTAGAGATGGAGGTGGCGGCTGAGTTGGGGATGAATGTGGTAGATGATATAGTAGAAATTGAAGATATGGAAGATACAGAAGGGATGGAAGAATTAGAAGAATTGGAAGAACTGGAAGAATTTTGAAAGGCCACCATATAGCCGATGTGATGTCAAGCAGCAACAATTCGACCCCAGTTTGAAGTTGAAACAATATGAGTAAATGTGAAAGTCGTATACATATATATGTATAAAGAGTTATGTAGAAAGAGATATGTATCAGAGACATGTGGAAAGATACATGTATAAAGATACATGTATAAAGATGGATGTAAAGAGTCAATGGTAGCTACAAATGCGATAAACGTCTCTACCTTTATCTTTTACAACTGTGTTTAACCAATGCCAAACCACAAAGAATTTGTCTTGCTGTCCTGCTGCCGTTACAGACTTTACTGCTTTACTGTCTTCTTTTACTGTCTTTATTTGTTGGACCACTGGTGAAGCTATCCATTCAAAAATAGTCTTCCGCTATAAGACGCCACAGAAATTCATCTAATGCTTCATTCATCTCGGTTTATAACGACTGTACTCTCTCGACCTAAAATGAAAGCTGTCTGCTGCATGTCTCGCATGCCTTCATCCCTTATTTCTTGTCTCTGTTTATATTATCTTCTCTCTCCTATGTTGTCTGTCTCTATGTCATCTTTCTTTGGCCCTATTAGTCACCATTTCTTCCTAATCTTGCCATGCGTCCCATCTCGTCTCATTTCGTCCCATCTTGTCCATTTCGCTCCTTTCGCCACACCGGTCCTACATATAGTCCCTCGAGTGATCCTATTCTAGCCTATTGAGTCCCTTATCGGCCAACCGTTCCACCGGCCCCCCGAGGAGCCGGGGGGCCGATCCTGCACGCGGCTGATGAGTCCATATATAAGAAGCTTCCACCCCCTCCCTTATCTTGTTTTACAACCAAGTTTGACATAAACGATGAAAACTTTCACATTAGCAACTGCTTTGAGCATCGTCAGTGCTATCAACGCGTTCCCAATTGGCCTCTGGTCAGGACTCCAGGCTCCTATCAACTTTGGTAACGCCATTTTAGAACAAGAAAAGGCTTTTTGGGCCGGTGATGATCACCTCCCTCACCCTTTCTCTAGATTTGATGCCCTCCCTTTGATTGATACCGAAGAACTTCAAAGTCTTATTACTGCTGAAGCATTGGAGAAACGTGCTGAAGTTCTTTATAACATCTCCACTGAATCCATATCTAAATACGGTCACCCAACTAGAGTTATCGGCTCTGATGGTCACTGGGGAACTATTAATTATGTCACCAGGGAATTACGTAAGTTGGGAGGTTATTACAACGTTACTACCCAATCTTTCACCGCTATTGATGGTAAGGTCAACTCGTTCTCGTTGTTGATCGACGGCGAACAACCTAAATCTCTTGAAGCCTTCCTGTTGACCCCTCCAACTAAACATCATCGTCCTGTTCATGGTAACTTAGTATTGGTTGATAATGAAGGTTGTAACCCAGAGGACTTCCCAGCTTCTACTGCTGGTAGCATTGTATTGGTTAAGCGTGGTGTTTGTCCATTTGGTGACAAGAGTATCAATGCTGGAAAGGCCGGTGCTTTAGGTGCCATCATTTATGATCCAGCTGGTGGTGCTCTTCATGGTACTTTAGGTACTCCAACTGGTGAAGAGATCGCTACGGTAGCCATTGATAACAAGGATGCCCAAAAGTATATCGACCAGTTAACTAATGATCCTACCACTGAACTTTTGACCACTTTGTACGTTGATTCTTACGTCAAGAACATCACCACTAAGAATGTTATCGCTGAAACTATCATTGGTGACCATAACAATGTGGTTTCTCTTGGCGCCCACTCTGACTCTGTGGAAGCTGGTCCAGGTATTAACGATGATGGGTCTGGTACTGTTTCTCTTTTGGAGGTAGCCACTCTTTTGAGTAAATACAAGGTCAACAATGCCGTAAGATTTGCCTGGTGGGCTGCCGAAGAGGAAGGTTTATTGGGATCTACCGCCTATGCTGAGTCTCTTTCTGAAGAAGAAAACCAGAAGTTAAGATTCTTCTTAGATTACGACATGATGGCTTCTCCAAATTATGAATATGAAGTTTATGACGCTAATAACGTCGACCATCCTGCTGGATCTGGAGACATCAAGGACTTCTTCATTGATTGGTACACTTCCCATGGTTACAATTACACCTTGGTTCCATTTGATGGTAGATCCGATTACGTTGGATTTATTGATGCTGGTATTCCTGCTGGTGGCATTGCAACTGGAGCAGAAGGGATTAAAAGTGCCAAGAGTAAGGATCTTTTTGGAGGAGAAACTGGTCACCAATTCGATGACTGTTACCACCAAGCCTGTGATGACTTACTGAACCCTAATTATGATGCTTGGGTTGCTAACACCAAGTTAATTGCCCATTCTGTTGCTTACTTTGCCAAATCTTTCGATGGATTCCCAGAGAGAGAACCAATTAAGGCTGCATCAACCGCTTCTTTTGCTCGTAGAGGTGACAATTACATTATATAATAGATTAGAATAGAACTAGAATCGACTCAAAACAAGATAAAACACGACTGTAGGATTTCAGATGAGAAAAGATGATGAATGAATTAAAGGGGTGATAAATGTGTAAAACTCTAACTCTCTCCTTCAATTTCACTTTGTATGGATCGGCCCGATATTATATTGGAACGGTCAGTAGCACTGTACTCTCGGACCGAAGAGAACAATAGACGAAGTTAGTATCAGAGGAAGAGTATAACCAAATTGGTGTAGACACATTACAAGAAGTCGAATAAGTAGAAGAAACTATAAGCTTTGTCTATGACGTAAAAGAGTTAGAACAGTGTTGAGTTGAAGAACGGTGTTGAGTTGTTTGAAAATGTCAATCTACCTTAATAGTGTAGTTGTGAAGGAAAAATTAACTGGCACCAAAAGTTACTGCCATCGCTTAAGGGTGTAACTTCTCACCCAAAGAAGAAATATTATCCGATGCTCCATAGGTACTCATTTGCATTGATTAGGGTTGATTGTTCCCTAATTAAGCTATAGGCTTGTCTGTGCCTTTGTGTTTATGTGATTCTATGCTTCTCTATGCTTCTCTGAGACCATCTCTGACTCTGACGCGAAGCTGACTCTAGTCAGACCGACCAGGTAAAGATATCCATCGTTTCTGACTTCTAATCAACTAAGGCACCGAGTCACATCTAACGCCCTGTCATTGACAAATTCACTAATGTTTTGAAGGGTTTAGTAAGTATAACCGTGTTTTAGCTATCTTATCATCGGACATGTTTAATCATGGTAGTCAAATCATATCATAGTTTTAGATATGTTGACCATCTTAAGTCATCTCCAAATATGGCTGCACAAAGTGTGGGGGAGCAGCACAAAAATGGAATATTACAACCTCAAATATCAAATATCAAGCCAACCAATTCCCCCATTGGAAGCCACTCTTGTTATATACAGCCCCACCCCGCCTCCCTTCTTCGTCTTCTCCACCCGAACAAGGCAACACGATGCCTTAGTTACCCCACCAACCACGCTTCCAATCCCTCTTACATAACGACCATTACCACCACAATGATAAAATCTGTGGGGGAAGTAAGGACCCAAAAGACTCCGCGTGGGGGATCCCCCGATCATCACCCAAAAGGGTTACTTTTTCCCCCACCGCAACCAGATATTTCGTTACCACCCGTGCACGTGACCCCCACCTCCCCCGATCGGTTCCAGCAACACACCCCAAGGTGGAAAACTATAAATTATACCCGATCCCCCCCTCTTTAGCTGATGCTAAATAGATTTAAACACACATCTTTCACCAGACAATCAATCAGATTCATTATGTCCGGTAAGCCACAAGTTTTAAGACTCGGATCTTTCCCCAATGCTACCGCTGAATGGGAAGCTCTTTCCCAATACGCCGAAATTCTTGATTTAGAATCCAAGACTCGTGAAGAGTTCCTCTCTGATTTGAAAGGTAAGTACTCTAAAGTTGTTTCTATTGCCAGAACTTTCGAAAGTATTGCCTTCACTGGAAGATTTGATGAAGAAATTGCCAAAGCTTTACCAGAATCGGTCAAATCTCTTTCACATAATGGAGCAGGTTACGATCAAATTGATGTTCAACCTTTCACTGATAGGGGAATTCAAGTTTCTAACGTTACTGAACCAGTGGAAGCTCCAACTGCTGATACCGCTGTTTATCTTACCATTGCTGCCACCAGAAACTTTCAAATCGGTCACAATTTGACCGTTCTGGGGGTTTGGGGTAAGGAGAAGACTAAAGCTGCTGGTGCTCCATTAGGTCACTCTCCAGAAGGTAGAATCTTAGGTATATTAGGCTTAGGAGGAATTGGTAGAGCCATCCACCTGAGATTGAAGCCTTTCGGTTACGAAAAAGTCATCTATCACAACCGTTCGAAATTATCGGCTGATTTGGAAGATGGAGCTGAGTATGCAACTTTTGATGAGTTGATTGCCACCAGTGATGTTATTATGGTTTCCATTCCATTGAACAAGAATACCGAAGGTCTTATCAATAAGGATGTATTGGCCAAGACCAAAAAGGGAGTTACTATCATTAACACTGCTCGTGGAGCCATTATAAATGAAGATGATTTGTTAGAGGCACTTAAACTGGGGCATGTGGGTTCATTTGGTGGTGATGTATTTGCCAAGGAACCAATCGTATCTCAAGAGCTTTTGGATTTACCAAATGTTGTTTCATTGCCTCATATGGGTACTTATACATACGAAGCTAATCATAATATGGAGGCCTGGGTTGTTTCTAATGTTGATGAATTTCTTTCCACTGGTAAAGTAAGAACAGTGGTACCTGAACAAAAGAGTGAAGATTTTGGGGTCAAGCCATATATTAGCAAATAGATATTAAACTGGAAAGTAATAGTAATATAAGCAAATAGACAGGATACTGTAAACCAAGAGAAATTGATTTCCTTTGATATGCATTGGTATCCTTAATTTCCTTTGATATGCATTGGTACCCTTTGATTTGCTTCCATATGGCCTCGATATAAACAGTTTACAATCGATTTTTCATGGATAAGGTGATAATGCAGCATGTCTTAAGTGAAGCATAAATAATGAAAAGCACATAGAAGCGTTAAAAGTTACGGTGAGATAAGAATAGGGATATATTTAATGTTGTGAAGAGGAGAAGAAAGTAAGGATACTGAATTGCTGGTTTTATATAAAGAACACACCCTTTAAGATTGCATTGGTCAAGGATAATACCGTTCAAATGTATTGGGGCCCTGCTAGTTCACGCTTATCAAAATGATCACCTGCGTGAAAGATGGGTAGTGCATATTGTACTGGTCGGGGTTTAGACGCTAGGATAGGATAGGATAGATGAGTGGGGAATAGGAAAGAAGATTGTTGATGGAAATGGAGATGCAGATAATAAGAGTTGAAAGAGGGATAACAGAGTTAAAAGATTTCAGAGAAAACATGTGATGTAAAAAGATTGTGTTGAAATACTATAGAGAAAGATTGTTTGGAGAGATAATTTAGAAAGATTATTTAGAAAGATTATGAACAAATTAATCAATGATGGATCGCTGATTTTCGTAGTTACCCTTTCCTGGCTTATTTTTAGCTTATTTTGTAGCGATATTTCGATATGAGCGCCGGAGCCGTGCGATAGGCACCGCCAGGAAAGTGCTGGAAAGGAAAACGGTGTTAGTGCAGATAAGGATATTCGGAGACAGCGAAAATGAATGTAGCTAGACGACATAGAAAGACATAAAAAGAACATATAGAAAAAAAAGACAACATAAAGATATAGAATGATCGAAACAACTGAAAACGTTGATGGAGCTAGAAAGTTTCAATATGGTTAACCACTATTCAGTATCTATTCAATAATTACTGCAAGCACCAACACTCGCAGCATGTGCATGTTCATTCTCATGTTTATTGTCCATTTTCTCCTGCACCAACATTTTCATCACCGAAGACGGATGTATCGATGAGATGGCTCCAATGAGGTCAAAAAGGAAGCAATGGTTTAATTGCATTGAGATAAAACGAAAGTATTGGGGAGAAATTCCCGAGATTACGAATATTCCAGATTCACCCAAACTTCTATCATTCATCCTTGACAAAAAATCCGACCAGTTCCGGATCATGTTCCACCCATTGAAGCCGATATTTTACTTAATTCCACCCTGTTTGATTAATTTCCCACTGTTTGAAGGATTTTTTTTTAAGCGAAAATTGAAATGACCGACTATCAGATTTTTTTTTTTGTTAAAGGGAAAGCATTTTTCCAATTTCGTGGCCGACATTTTTCTTCACCAAGACTTGCTCTTCTCCAAGTAGAAGCAACTTTATAAAGGTGGTTTTTTTAAGGAAAAGTTATAGCTACAATGAGTCATCAAGAGCGAATTCAACCAGCAATCATCGCTACCGGTGAAGCCATTGAAATAGACTATGAAGCCTTACCAGAAGACTCTTCTTTATCTGCTCATTTGTTAGCCGGTGCTTTTGCGGGGATAATGGAGCACACAGTAATGTTCCCCATCGACTCATTAAAAACTCGAATGCAGATTGCTAATAGTCCACAACAGTTTTCTAAAGGTATTGTAAGGTCCATCTCTAAGATCTCCTCTTCAGAAGGTGCTTATGCCCTTTGGAGAGGAGTTTCTTCCGTGGTTTTAGGTGCCGGTCCTGCTCATGCCGTTTATTTTTCAGTTTTTGAAGCCACCAAAACTTTGGCAGTCAATCATTTTACAAATTCTGCTAAAACTAATAAAATTGTTACCGATGAAAACCATCCTATCATTGCCAGTGGAGCTGGTATTGCTGCCACTGTTGCTTCTGATGCTCTTATGACTCCATTTGATGTTTTAAAGCAAAGAATGCAAGCCGCTAGTAATCCTGACGTTGGGAAAGTTGCCCCAAAGACAAATTTGTTCCGCTATGCCGGTGAAATTTATAAGAAGGAAGGATTCCTGGCCTTTTACATATCTTATCCGACCACTCTTTTCACCAATATACCATTTGCTGCATTGAATTTTGGTGTTTATGAATATCTGTCGTTGTTATTGAATCCATCTCATGCATACAATCCATATTTACATTGTGTTGCTGGTGGTATTGCTGGTGGTATTGCTGCTGCTGTCACCAATCCCTTTGATTGTATCAAAACAGCATTGCAAACAAAGGGGATTTCTGCCAATGCAGAGATGAGAAGCGTTACTGGGTTTATATCGGCTACTAAAGTGTTATATAAGAATGGTGGATTAAAGGCATTTGGGCGAGGGTTGAAGCCACGAATTATCTTTAATGTACCATCAACCGCCATCAGTTGGACTGCTTATGAGATGGCTAAGGAGATTTTGTTGCGTAATTAAGGTGGGGGGAGGTATAGAGGTGGAGAGGTAGAAAGGAATGATGAAATGATTAGAAAAGAGAGATAGCCAGAGATCTGCACTGGTGTTATATAGGGCCATGTACATAGTGCGGTAATTATAAATGGTGGAGAGGTTGTAGAGTAAGAGAGTAGAGATTAAGAGGAAAGAAGAGGGAAGAGAGAAATACAGCAGAAGAGGGAAGAGAGAAAAAAAGCCAATAGATGAAGGAAGAGAGAAGATAGACACAAGAAGTGAGAAGACAATATTGATATAGTTGACAGAGACGAAATGGTTACTGTTTTAAATTTTGATACATTCCCTTTGTCTGGTGAAGTGTCACTATACGTCTACCATTTCAGTTGTCTGTTTGACTTCAATTTCTCTATTGTTTGTTGTATTTTTAATGCTCCAGTGGTGAGTGATATTGACAGGGTACTTATCTAGCGCTCATTATTTCCTCTAATCACGTTCCATCATATACTCGTTGCAATTGATTATCTTCCCTTTTAAAACCAACAATCATAGTAATGTCTTTTCTATGAGTGATGGCATATCTTTCCCGTTAATCATTGGCATATATTTTCCATTAATTATGCCATTTCTTTATTCATTTCAATGGAATCCTAAAAGATGCTCGCCCTGTCTTGAAAGCTTCAGAGCTACAAAGGAAAACATGACACAGGAGCCAAGAAAGCCAAGTAAATTAAAGAAGGCCCGGCGAGAATAACTCCTTTCCTCCTCCTCAGTTCTGAAAGAGGCAAATATACGCCTTATACTAGCGAAAACCATCAAGTAATCACTATGTTTAGGCACTATTTAACAATTGTTTATCACTGTGGAAGCACTTTTCGATCCTGGGAAGGAGCAAGTGAAAAAAAAAACCTGGCTTCCCGGCACTTATGCAGAACCGAACCTAGGGCAAGAATACAGAGGACAGGGTAAAATAAATCGAGAGATATGATGTGAATCGAAGCAGGATGTGGACCATTTAAGCTTAGTAATTGTAAGAGAAACTAGAATTAACTACAATCAGCAAGTAGTCATTCCATAGTGTAGTTGACTAAAAACAATTATCTGCTATCGACTTTGAATTTTAGTATTTCAAAAAGTCACTTCTCACATCGATGATCGGTATCGGGTGCTTGCTTGAATCAAGTCCGCATATTGCACTAAACAGTCCTGCCTTACGCAGAACCAACCGTCCGTGATACCTCCCATGCAACAAAAGCCGCTGTTTTCTGATGGCATCACCCAGCGCTTACGCGCCAGGAGCTCTCAAGAGCAAGGCTACATAGCCTCTTGTACACCAAACGGTGTAAGACGGAGTGTACCACCGAATTTCCCACCCGCTAGGTATAGTCTTTTGTAGACGGGTAAATGCGAAACGGTGCGAGAAGCGAGCCAGTTGGCCAAGGCGAACTGTCAAAGAAAATTTGGAAAGCATAACCCTATACTCTGTTTGTTCTAACTACCTCTGTTCATCTTTACCTTCCCTTTCACTTCTCTATTCTCTTCTATCTTTCTCTTCTCTACCCAATCTTACCTACCTCTTATCGACCTCACATATAACTCTTTTCCACCTTTCGTCTATCCTTTCTTTTACTCTTCATCTATCTCTCACTGTCCCTTTTCTTCTTTTCTTCTCTTCCTTTCCTCTTCCTCTTCCTCTTCCGCCTCCGCTTCCTCTCACGTTCCCCTTCTAGACCCTCCTGCAACTAAATCCAAAATATCGTCTTTTTCAACATATTTGTTTGTTTATTGTTGTTTACCATCTACCCCCTCCACTCCTTAACAACTCGTTCATGACATCTCTAACTCCTCCTGAGAAGCGAGATGACCGTCTGTTTGTCAAATGGTGGTATTTTATAACCTCAAACTTCTTGAGTGGCTTTTT
This sequence comes from Kurtzmaniella quercitrusa, assembly GCA_030570095.1. Classification (NCBI taxonomy): domain Eukaryota; kingdom Fungi; phylum Ascomycota; class Pichiomycetes; order Serinales; family Debaryomycetaceae; genus Kurtzmaniella; species Kurtzmaniella quercitrusa. The sequence continues at coordinate 152,532 of JAJLUZ010000033.1, read as the reverse complement.
CGTCATCTTTTTGACCTTAGGAAGTATCTTCTATCATTGGTATCAGCTTGCAGTGGGCATAGAAACTCATAAGGTTAAAGATAATTCTTATGGTGATTTCAAGCCTGGGAAAGCTTACAAGGATACCAAAAAGATCAAAGTATGTAAAGATTTGGCATACTATGCCCGTCAGATCGATTTGGACCTTGAAACTACCAACATAACCACCAAAGATGGGTTCATTTTGGTGCTTCATCATTTAATAGACCCTCAAGATACCCCAGAAATAAGACAATCAAAGCCACCCATTCTTTTACAGCATGGTCTTCTCTCCTCCTCTGGATGCTTTCTTACCTCTGGATATAATTCACTCGCTTATTACTTGGTAAAGGCTGGTTATGATGTATGGTTAGGCAATAACCGATCTGGATTCAAATTACAGCACGAATCCTTGACCCATTTAGCAACCAACGAAACCTTTTGGGATTGGGATGTAAGAAATTTAGCATACTATGATTTACCTTGCATCATTGACTCGGTTTTACTTCAGAAACCAAATCATCAACTGCTTACATTAGTAGGACACTCTCAGGGCTGTTCCCAAAGCTTTCTTCTTTTGAAAAATCCAGATTTGGCTGAATATCATAAGAAGATTAGTTCTTTTGTAGCCTTGGCCCCTGCTGTCTTCCCTGGACCACTTTTCCACCACAGAATGTTCCTTAAATTTATGCATGCTTTGGGCCCATTGGTGTCAAAATTATTCTTTGGAACCTTAGACTTTTTACCCATCTTAACTACTAATAGGAAACTTATTGGTACTACTGCACTCTTTGGAAAGTTGGCTTACTATATATTTAAATTTCTCTTTGGTTGGAATGGAAGTAAGTGGGGCAATGACCATAAAGTATGGCATATCCACTTTATTTTCAACGTTAGTTTTGTTTCGGCCAAACTGATGAATTGGTGGGTCAGTTATTGGCGTGAAGAGGGGTTTTCCAATGCATTACAACCTAAGGAAGCTTATAAAAGTGGAGATAATTTTGCGTTCACCCCAGTCAATTCTAAGGAAACCACTGCTCAAGCTGACATTGAAGAAAAGCTGCCGCCAAAACCAGTGCCAGAAATTGATGATAGCCAGTCTTTCTTCCCTTACAAAACGACCTGGTTCGGACAATCTGAACAGAGCACCATAGTTCCAATGCTTCTTTTCCTTGGCAATAAGGATTTCTTGGTTGATGGGAGTCGTCTTGCCAGTCATATGAGGCATTATGAAAAGGATTACCTTGAGTCAGATAACTTAAAAATTGTTGAACTTGATGATCATTCACACATGGACGTTGTGTGGTCAGAGGATGTCATCCCCAGGATTGGTTATGTCATCAAAGAACACTTGGACAAGCTTGGAGTACAGCAATCAGTTTAAGAATGTTCCACTCGAACTGATGTGTTTTACATTGATTGGTTTCTGACATCTCAAGCCTTGTCTATTTCATAAACATGCCATAACCATGAATATACCCCCCACTTAATACTAATCATAGATATGTGTCAACAAGGACGAAAAAAATGTGTACTTACAAGACTTAGAATCTAGCAAAACTCATCCTCTTCTTAGAACTTCAGATGTTAATGACCTATAGATGTTACTAATGTTATAGACCTACACGTGTTACAATTAAAATTATAGATGCCAAGCACCCTTTATTCATAATTCATTACTTGTAGTCAGCAAATGCAAAAGCCTCGAACACAAGGTTCCAGAACTTTGTGATGTCTATATCGTAAGCTACAAACGTACCAGGTTCATTATCCGCTACCCGTTTGAGGGTAGTCATTCCTTCTTTCTCTCCGGAGGTTTCCACCAGTAAAATACCTCTTTTGTAGTCCAAATCATACACGTTGTGATTACTAAATACATCTTCAAGTGCCAACAATACTGCTACGGCTACAGGGTCATGTACCGGTGGACCCTCTGTAAATGATCTCGCTTCTTTATAGATTTTCTTAAATTCTTCACTGATGTTGTAAAAAGCTTGTCTGGTTTCCGTTGTAGCCAGCTCATCGCCCAAGATACGACTTTGAATTTCCGGGGTTACTATGGCTTTATGGGTTATGTTCAAAGGCAGAAGAATAATTTTGGGTGCTAATATCAGATCACTAAATACAATCGAAGCAGCTTTTGCATCGGCGTGGAAATTGAATTCAGAGTATGGAGTAATGTTTGAAACTCCATCGAATGCTCCACCCATCACAGACATTAACTTGATTTGTTTCCTTATCTCTGGATGCTCCTTAATTATTTGTGCTACATTTGTCATGGGGCCGGTACACACTAAACGAAGCTCACCGTTCCATTTAGCGGCTTCCGCTTGAAGTGCTTCGAAAAAAGGTTCATCTAAAGCCGGTTGCAAGGCCGTTTTTTGAAATGGGTCAATACCACCAATACCGTTTTCACCATGGATATCGAGTGCATATTCTGGATTACCTTGAAGTGGAGCCCTGGCTCCTGGGAAGACCTTAACTTCGTCTGGTAAAAATTTAAGCGTCTCCAAAATAGCGAGAGTATTTCTTGTAGTGGCCTCTAGTGGGGCATTACCGTAGGAAGTAGAAATACCAACCAAGTTAAACTGTGGGAGACATGCGAGAAGTAGTATGGCGAAAGCGTCGTCGTTACCAGTGTCACAGTCCAACCATACTGGAATTCCTGCAGTGACGGTCATAATGGTTATAAGAGATCGATACAAATAGTTTGCAAGTCAGAAAGAGGTGGTCTTTATAGCGGGCCGGCAATTCCAGCGAAGGCGAGCTTCACTAAAAAAAAAATCTAGTGCCGTGCCGTGGCGGTTCTATGTCATTCATGAGTGGGCCGAAGGAAGGTGGAGAAGATAAATTTACACCGACAATCAGCATTTAGATAGTCATTCTGGTCATTAGAATGTCTTTTATTGCAACTTAAAATAAATAAACATGAAGATTATGGTCAGCACCGTATGGATCTCTATAAAAGCCCAAAATAATCAATATTTTTGTCTTAGACTTAATTTGGTTGCTCTCCGTTGCTCGCTATGTATTTTTCGTCTTTGAGGGTCTACACTTCCATTTACGCACGTTTCCTACCGACCATCGTATACTTTGCTTCATTTTCTCTATCACTAAAGTATCAAATAATACTAAAACAGTATTATAAGATATTAAACGTCTCCTCCTTCCTCTTCGACTGGTACTGTAAATGCACCAGCTAAAGCCAAAGCTGGCTCATTTACATTACGGTGTCCATAACTTAAAACCCCAACTCCTCCAGCATCTAACAAAAAGTCTGGGTTACGAGAAATGTCCCGTTTCACCCATCTAGCCGCAAAGCATCTAAGGATGTGACCATGGGCTACTATGACAATATCACTAGGTTGATCGTTTTCAATTGCCTTCTTGTTAATCTCATGGATCCTGTCAATAAGTCTATCCACTCTTTCAGTCACTTCAGCATGAGTTTCACCATTTTCACATCCATCTCTCCAAATATTCCAAGGGTCCTGTTCGGTTTTCTCTGCGTCTAACCCTCTCGATTTCCGAAGGGCTATGATTTGGGCAGTAGTATGACCTTCATAATCGCCATATTCCCATTCTCGAATATCCTCATCAATAGAGATATCAATTTTGCTCTTCTGCTCTTCACTGAGAGCTTCTAAAAGTAATTGACATGTTTGTTGCGCACGCTTCCGAGGAGAGGTAATGATATACTTCAAATTTTCCGGCTTGATCAATTGAAGCGATGAAGATCCGATTAAATGTTTACCAGTTGCAGACATCTGCTTTACACCGAAATCGGTCAATGGTAAGTCTGTGATCGATGTATATTGGCCGGACTTTGACCATTCAGTTTGGCCATGGCGGACGAAGATTACTCTTGGGCAAGGAGACTTCATGAAGTAGTTGGTGGGGGAAAAAATAGAATTATTCGGGCGCCATGTGCATAGGGAGGGCAGGTACGGATTAATTGCTGAGAACAAATATTGTTGAAATTATGCTTATATAATCAATTAAATTCTGTCGTACTTATATCGATCAGTTCGTAATTGGTATGTCTACCCACATTGTTTCCTCAGATACACTAGCTGACCATCTTAAATGAAAAACTATACCACTGGTAACCAATATTTTCTATGAGGGTCCTTTTTGGCTCCTCCACAGCGTATAATTTTCTCTCAAATGTAATCAAAATGTTAAATTCTCACTTTAAAATTTCTGGTTAATCCTCATCACATCATGTCAGAGAAGAGTCAGGTGGCCAAGAAGATCGTAGATCTTTTGAAAACACTCCCCAAGGAGCGCATAACCCACTATGCATCATTTAAGGATGTTCAAATCAAAAGATTTCTGGAATCAGCAATAGAAAGCATCTCAGAGAAAGATCTTAAATTGCAGTACGCTTCGTTGCGGGATTTGGTCAACGATAAGTATAAAAATCATTATGCCCTTGACGACAAGTTGTTGAAACCCAAGGGTAATCCTCAATACTACTCCCGATTAATGTCGGAGATTAGAGGTGAGAAAAAGGAGTCCAAATGGGATGCAATCAGAACGGTGATCTTTGGTAAATAGATAGAAATGTATATAGTAACGAGCAAGTAAGCGGTTTCAAGTGAGATTTGGCGTGTAGCGGTAGAGGTAGAGGTGGGTTGAAGTAGAGGTAGAGGTGGAGGTAGAGGTGGAACTTGAGGTTGAGGTAGAAGTAGTAGAGGTAGATAGGTCAGATGTCAAGCGGAATTATCGATGAGTGGATGCTGTTTGAAGACGAAATTCCAATTATACGTAACTTTGATTAGCTCTAGGTTCTGAATTAAAATGGTGTATGTCTTCTTTCCATAGTAAGTAGTGGTAGCACATAGCTCAGAAATCCTCGAACGATATAAACTTTATTCAGTGCGTCTGATTCTCCACAAGATTAAAACACGCACGGTAATTAGGTAGAATACCCATAGAATGGACATTTATGTCGGGTGGTATATCCCCATATGGAAAGCTATTAACATAACGTCTATATGTCATTACATGTGTATATATTCAGATATATCTATCTTTCAATTTTTGCATCCTAATCATCCATCTTTCAATTTAGGTATCTTCATCATCATTCATGGATTTTATTTCTCTTTTCCGATCTATCTTCTTCATTTATCTTATTCATTCCGTCGTATTCATTCTATCTTATACGAATTATTCTATTCCTTATTCCCTCTATCACTCTATTTTATTGAGTCTACTTATTCATTCTTTCCCACCTTTTCACCTCTTGTGTAATATTCATTGAATCTTTTTCCATAAGCATATTCATTTATTCTCCTCGAAGTGTCTTTTTTTTCCCTATCTGATAGGCACGAAAGCATCCAAATACCTACTGGAGAGCCGAAACAATATTGTGTAATGATGATTCTTACTATCATTTTCATCAGTTGTTCACCATGTATTGATCCTGTACCTCGTTTTTATCACTAAACGCTCCATCTTCCTCCATTAACCATCTATAAACGTCTATCAAACCCTCCTCCACCTTCAAATTGCTTCTTCCCTCTCTGCAAATCTCAACCCAAATTAAAGTTCTTTTTTTTTCACACTACAACCTCCACGTTTCTAGTTTCCACCGGGCTATCCATCAGGCAAAAGCCGGCAACTCTTCAACATTCTTTGGCCATTATGTCCTTGGTTTCAAGCTTCCAGAAACTGAGACCTCTCCAGGCCATTGCCGGGTTCATATTCTTGATTTTGTTGTATTTTATCACCACTTCTGACCTGTCGTCTGATTCGTTTACACCCGAAGAAATCAACTCTATGCTTCAGAATAAAGACTCTGAAATTAGAATCCGTAAGACTGAGCTTACTGCTCTTGGACTTAAGGCACCTTACCTCGACCAATCAACTTCCAAGATGAAGAATTGGTTACTCAGGGGTAATGCTTTGGTCAATAATAATGCCTATGTACGACTCACCAGACAATCACCATCTCAAGCAGGGTCGATATTTACACAAACACTGATTCAAGCGGAATCGTTTGAAATGGAATTGACTTTTCATATCCATGGTAATTCTCGGGTTGGATTGTACGGTGATGGAATGGCTATTTGGTTGATAGATGAAAAATCCGAAATCGGCGACGTCTTTGGCGCCAAAAATTATTTCAATGGGTTGGGAATTTTCATTGATACCTATAAAAACGGTAAGAGAGGGACATTCCCTTACGTTTCAATCATGCAAGGAAATGGTCACATTGGTTATGATAAGCATACTGATGGGTTTGATACCAGATTGGCTGGTTGTCATTTAGCAGTAGTTAATCCAGAATCAAGAAAAACTAAAGCTAGATTGGTATACATTAAAGATGGATATTTCTCTTTAGATTTTGATCTTTCCGGTAAGGGAACTGAATGGAAAAATTGTGTCACATTAAGTGAAATTCAATTGCCATCTATCAAATATTTAGGATTATCTGCTGAAACTGGAGGACTCTCTGAAACAGTAGATGTTATGGAGAATCGAGTTTTTGCATTATATCGTCCTGATGGGACATATGTTTCTTCAGTTGATGATCTTGAACGGATATTTGAAGAAAAGGATTTACCACGACAGAGAACTCTGAATAACGGACCCATTGATCCATCGATGAATTCAAATTCGAAAACGAAGAAGAAACGGAAATATTTGAGTCGATTGAAAAAGTCAGAAGAAAGGATCAAACAAAGGGAACGTCAATTGAGACTTGAAAAGTATGGAGATGCAGAGATCACTTGGTTTAGAAGACAAATGATTCGAGTATGGAAGATGGTTAAGTGGTTATTCTATTTCATTGGGATAATGTTGGCATGTTGGATTGCATTCACGATATATCGAGTGCAACGTCAAAGAAATAGACCAAGAACCACGGGTTTGTTGGATTGAGAGGTTGAAGAGAAGTGAAGGTGGTCGAATTGGTATTGAAGATTTAAAAATACGTAATTAAAAGTAGTTAGAGTATAGGGGAGCATTACAATGTATTATACAATAAAGAAGAATGGTAGGAGAGAGATGGGGTGGAAGGAGAGGAGAGGAAGGAGAGGAGAGGAGAAGAAGAAGAATAGACAGGAATGGTGAATGATAGTAAGTGGATGCAAAAGAGAAGGTGAGAAAGGATACAGGGTGGTTGGAACAACAAAAGTGTAGAATACATTAAGTAATGCCTCAATTAAAGTACTTGAAGGGTAACATTTAAGCATAATCATTGAAGTTTATCTACATTTATTAATTATAGTGACTGTATTATAGGATATCATTATCCTTGATTATGCACTCAAGCTCTTCTTTTCTTCACCGCAGTGTTCTTCTTCTCCTCAGCAATCGTCTCCACCTTAGCATTTGGAGTCAATGTCAAAGCATAGGTGTACTTTTGTACTCCATAGATCTTATTCAAAGCATTCATAACTGTAACCCTTAAGAAATGGCTTATGCCCTTTTCAGACACATTTTCCTGAGAATCTTCAGCTGCCTTAATCACTGGGAATGGGAAGATTTCGAAAGATGATCCAACTCGGGTGTAAAATTGACTATCTAAGGCCTTAATCATCTCTTTATCGAAGTTATAAGTATCGATCAAAATAGTCAATTTTTCAGGTCCATTCTTTTTCGATTTAGCCTCTTCCAAAAACAATTGAGTAGCTCTTTCCTTGGCCCATTCAAGTAACAACGATTCAAAATCCACCTTCTTGAAAACTCGGCGGACTTGAATTCCCGTGATTTTAACAAAAAATGTTCCGTCAGTGGTATGATCTGGTAATGGCTTAATTGTAGCAATGGCAATAGGTGATAAACGATATACGAGTAAAGTAGAATCATCTCCTTTAGCTGCCAATTCTTTAACCGCCTTGGAAGATTTCTTGATTTCATTTTCATCAACTGGCAATCTAGCAAATCCATTTAAATTAAAGCCAAACACTTCAGCGATGTATTCTGGTCTAGTCAATTTATCAGCGACCTTTTTGAAGTCATCAGTGATAATGTGAGCCACAAGGGCAACCATACCAACAAATCCGACAAGAATTGGGAACACTAATACTAATCTGAATTTAAAATCACGATGATTGATTAATTGGCCAAAGAAACTGCCATTACTTAAGGAGAAAGTAGTGAAGAATTCTCTTAATTGAGCAAACAACACAATCGATGCAGCAATTAGAAACAAAACCACCGAAACTGGATGCCAAAATACATAAGTATTACATTTGCTGAGTAATTGAATATAGTAATCACCGTGCAAATTTAAAGCAGCTTGAGCACGATTGGGGGTCAATTTGACCTGTTCAAGTTTGTTTTCGTCACTGGCACTCAACGGCACATTCAAATTAACATCGTCTTGTACAGCCATGTTGAATTATGTCGCCTAATTTTTATGGAAAGTATTGAAAAGGCTAACGGATCTTTTCTTTTTGACTCTCTATTTATGACCTCCAGGAAGCGAGATGATCATCTGCGCCCGTCCACCTGCACATTGTCTCAAATATTAACCGCACGTGGGGAATTTCCCAATTAAAGCAGGCATGAGAAGGAGAAGGAGATGGAAGAGTATAGAAGATAAAACGTGTAGCGAATGGGTAAGTTGAGTGAAAATTATCTTAGATTGGGGGGTGAGGGAGAAAAGACGACACGGAGATTGGGGAAAACATGAACGATGGGGAGAACGGAGGGAACGGAAAATTTAATTTCGGAGATTGTAGGAAATGGATTTGGGCTTTCCTGCGGAAGATAAATGTTCCGAAGGTGAATAATGCAGTGCATGTTTCTTGTTGTAGATACTCGTCATAGACTACAATCGAGTAACATGAACTTCGTGAGTGATGGATTCAACAGAGCTTAACATTGGCATTATTATTCTTTTTAATTGTATAAATTTTGTAAATTGTGATCAAATAGATTAATCTGGTTTAATCAATTTTACTGCTTTCATCTGATTTACCAGTGTTACTATTTTAATCATTTTATTGTCCAATAAATACTACAATAGTCCGTCTTTAAACGATATCTTCTATTAATGGGTTTTTGACCTCACAGCGTTTTAATGCATATAAAATCGACTTCTTTAAATTCTGACGTATGTTTTCCCTCCTTTACCCTAATTTTCTCTTGTATCCTATATCATAGAATTTCTTTACCTGTTACTGAAGTGTATGGTACATGCACGGATCACTTTTAATCCTTTTTATCCTTCTCATCCTATTCATTATTTTTATCTTTCCGCTGATGCTCCGTTCCGAAAGATATAATCATTGGCAATTATGAAAAAAGAAGAGAAAATGTATAAAGTTTGATAAAATATTTTTGCTACACAATGATAGGCACAGTCCATTCACTTCACCGTTTATGATAGAATGTTTCAGATACAGCGACAAAATGCATATCACTGGAACTCAAGAACAACCCTGTGATAGGAAAAAAATCCTTTACCAGGATATTCTTCATGCCAAAGTTAATTTCTCTTTATCAGCTTATTCTCTGTTTCCTTTAAAGTGCCTTAGAAGTGCCTTAACTGCAAAAGTGCGCACAAAACCGAAAGATTACTTAATACTGTGTAGAAATTGTGTCTTAATCAAAGGTTGCATTTTCCACACGATAGAGCTGTGGCACATTAAGATTAGTAATGACAATGGGCATTTTTTACTATAGATCTATAGATAATAGGAATGATGGATCGGATCTGAAAATGTCGACCTGATATGTAATGTTCCTAGATACAACATTCCTTCTTTTTCCCTCTAATACATCACTTACTCTGCCACTCTATCTCATAACCAGCTCTGAAATCACAGTTGTACCCTGAGCTCAATAGCAACAGCGTACGCCCTGTTTAAGTCGGTTGAGTCGTATCACTATTTGAATCGGTGTAATCCTTGGTTTGTCCGAAAATGAACCTTGCAGCCGCTAGCGGAAATGTTTCACAGTTGCCTAATCGAACCTGTAATTTTAGTCGCTGGTGTGATCTGATCCATTGCGAAAGCCAAAACTGTGGCACTATTGGACAATACATCATATATAAGGCAATATGCTGCGATAGTGAAAGAAGTGAGCTGAAATAGATTGAAGAATCATGTCTACAAAAGTAAGAATTGCAAATTCCCAGGTTAAGAATGTGGCCATTATTGGTGGTGGAGCCTCTGGAGCAATTGCCTTAGACTCCCTTTTACAAGAAGATCACATAAAATCGGTAACTCTTTATGAAAGGAGGAAAGATTTAGGGGGAATTTGGAATTTGGATACTAAACAAGATCGTGATTTATCAGTACCTAATGATATAGTTAAACCAGGTTATACTGAAAGGCAAATCGATCCACAGTTATTAAATCCTTTTAATGAACCTGAAGCTAGCTACAAAGACGGTGGGAGGAGAAAATTCTTATTGAAGCCTCGAATTACTGCAAGAAGATTTGAGGAAACTCCTTCTTATAGTGGAATGAAAACGAATATTGACAGAGTAGTGATGACTTTCAGTGATAACAAGCATTGGTTCGAAACCGTACCTGAAGAAGATTACTCTTACGTGGACCGGAGCCATGTTCAGAAGTATATTGAAAGGTACATTTCAAAAAATGCAACAAATGACAAGGTGAGTATTTTACAAGGGACACTGGTTGAAGATGTTGAAAGAATTGATAAGAGAAATCCTTTAGAGGGTGAATTACCTTATCAATTTAAATTGACTCTTAGACAGCCAGTTAATGAAGATTATGATGTCTGGTTCCAAGAAACCTATGATGCAGTTGTTGTAGCAATCGGACATTATTTTGTTCCTTATTATCCAGAGGTTAAGGGACTTCAAGAATTACAAGATAGGGCCCCACATATTATCCATCATTCCAAATATTTCAGGGATAAAAATGATTATAAAGGGAAGAACACTATTGTTGTAGGATCCAGAGCATCGGGTGCAGATCTTGCCAAATTATTAGCAGATTCCAATGAAAATGTATACCAATCAATCCGGCAAGAAACCGTGGTTAAGGCAAGAACAAAGAAACCCAATGTCCATTTTAAACCAGTCATTCAAGAGTATCAAATATTGTCTAAAAATGATGAACCTTTGAATTTTAAAGTGATCTTCAGCGATGGTTCAGAGGTTCATAATCCTGATTATATTGTTTATGCAACCGGTTACCAATGGTCCTTCCCATTTTTGAACCGATATGGTGATAGAGTTATTGGAAAAGAGATCACTAAGAAAGGAAAAATTATTCAAAATTTGTATCAGCATTCGATTCTAATCGACGAGCCTTTGTTGACCTTTGTCGGGGTTCCAGTGGATGGAATATCTTTCAGGGTATTCGAATTTCAAGCAGTACTCATCGCCAGATATTTAGCAGGGAAAATAGCGTTGCCTTCTAGAGAAGATCAACAAAAATGGGCCGATGAAAGATTGAAGGTGAAAGGTTTAACAAGAGCGTACCATACTTTAGGACAAGAGGAAGCCGTTCAGTTTCTGCAAGCAATAACAGAATTGGGTAGAGTTGAAGATGGTGTTACAGTAGGTCGTCAATTTCCAGTCCATAACAAGGAAGACATTGAAAGAGCCACTAAAAGTGCACAAGATTTATTTGAAAACTGGGATTTAAGAACGTAGATTACAAGAGATTAGGATATTAATCAGTAGAAAATATATGAATAAGATTGTTTGAAGTAGTGATTAGTATGTGTCTTTAAGATCGAATGAACAAGTGAGTAGATCTATTTTAACATCTTCTTGTCGCAAACGATTAAGGGGGCGAAAAAAAAATAAAGCATAGCGCAGCCAGGTTTCGATCCTGGGACATCAGGGTTATGAGCCCTGCGCGCTTCCACTGCGCCACTGCGCTTTATCTGTTGGAAGTTTCGCCTTCGGTTGGTGTGTAGGCCTGGGATGTATCGACTTCGATTAACCTGTAGTTCAAACCTGGTAATTAGTAGTCAATAATTGGTTATGTGCTGCGCTAATCTGTGCTCTATAGATCATGTTAGCTTCATTGTAATTGCATCTCTTGAATTTTGATAAAATACCAAAGTCCGGCTGAGGACTACTAAAGATCGCTACTCTAGACCAATTTCGAAGACGTAAGGAATATGAAAGATCCGGTATAAATAATTTCAAGTATAGGAAAGGACACGGTTAGTTGGTGCTTCAACTTATTGCAAAAAGGTGGGTAAGAACGACAAGCTAATTGGGTCGTTGCGTCTCTGATGTCTATACTCTCGCATGAATCCACTAGCTTTAGAATTTTCATGCATTGCACGTCTAATACTATAGATGCCCGAGGGGTCACCGAATTGGTTTCCGCTCCGTATAATTTGAAACAAAATCGGGCGTGTGGTCTAGTGGTATGATTCTCGCTTTGGGTTACCAAACATGCGAGAGGCCCTGGGTTCAATTCCCAGCTCGCCCCATTTTTTTTGTTTGCGTACCATTTTTTACAAAATGGGTAGCACAACGTAGGAAAATTTACCCATTGAACACAATGATAGGTCTTGAATCAGATTCCATCAAGTATAACCAAGATATTGAGTCACAGGTTGAATTGAATTCAAGAGAGAAACTGTCAGCTTATACGAATGATAAAACTCTTGACCTATTACTCACCATACTTTTAATTATATCGTTGATCGTATTCGTTCTCACACTTACACATTTGCAAAAGTTTAGGTACGTAGGGAGGGGGTAGTAAAAGATATATGCTAACAGATAGGAATGCCAGAGCAATGGTCAATTTGATGTTACAACATGAAAGGAATTCAGAATTTCGATATGTAGATCTATTGAGGGCATTGGAGCATTTAGAAAGAGGTCTAAATTAGGGTCATCAATATCTACCTTCACTATGGATAACAGTAGCAACCTGTCTACCGTAATTTAATGCAACAAATAATGGCCAACATGAAAGGTAAACCTGTTATACGATGACCCAATGACTGGTCCAGACCAGTTCAGTGGAGCACGTGCAAGATGGTATATATGAAAATGCAAGATGTGATGAAAATGCCCGACTGGCCCTCCCTCCCTATAGATTACCGATTATGATGCACTTCCAACCTGACAATAAAAACGGCCAAGGAAAAGATCATGGTAAAATGTCAATAGTATGAAGAAATTAACGGTAGATGAAATATGTAGAGTAAGCGAAAAGTGTAGCCGACAGTTATTGTAGGCCGAGGAGAGCGGCACGTGCTAAGTGTCGCATGACCCTTGCATAGAGTTGGATATGCTAACATGACGTAAGAATTTTTAAGACCTCCACACTTTAGTCAGGCATTGAGAATGGGGGATTGTTTTGCTGCGCCTTTCCCCATTAGGTAGAAACGTGGATAAACTAATGAGTAGTCTTCCTAATCTTTTCATAGCCAAGTATTGAGTGATTGGAGGGGCCGATCAAGTATCGAGGCTAGAAATACATCGTGCACCACTTTTGTCATTCAAACTATCATTCAAAATTTACTGCGCCCGCGGCCAACCGGAGATTTAGTTCTATTGATAAGAACCAAAGAGTGAATCTTGACAAACTATGTCAGACATCGACCCCGAAATACCTATCCGGTGATTCGAAGGAGCAGGGTCAATCTTATGATAAGAATCGCCCTACTTCGGAGATTCCCATCAATCCTCTAAGGGCATTCCAGAGCGCTATCTTGACCCCTGTTTAGTGCCGATGGTGCATGAAAACTACGCCGTGTTCAATAAAGGAATGTTTTCGCGACGGCTTACTGAAAATTGAAGCTTATTTTTAACCAATTGACCGTACAACCCCGTAAAATAAGATTCGAACCCGTGACACTTTACGCTATCAAACGGTGATGTCTAAAACAACTCACGGCGTCAGTTGTATAATTGGGAGAAAGCAATGTGAGTGGTTCTGGTTAGACGTCATCTATTCATGGTTTCAAAGACGTGGACATGATTCTGTGAGTTGAACTTCATCAATTCGGTTATCAACGGAGGAGTAGAAGGGAGAAGGTGCGATAATGAATCTCTTCTTTAATCTCAATTCCCTTTACAATGTCAGAATCGTATCATTGATAGAACCTAGCCTTTATTTCTTAGATCCATATCCCGCCTCGTTAATCGTAGATTTCTTCAAAATTTTTGGCCGGAGTCGGTATATTCGAGGCTTCAGTTCGTGACGTAAGTAAAAGACGGTTATGCGTTGGAATTGTTCATCGTGGGCCTGAATAATAGAAAAAATAAATCACTAACACGGCTATAAGCGGATTGTAGAGGTGAGCCGCAGGCATAATTAGAGCCACATGAGTCGATAGGTTATGCAATATCAAATATTAAAACCTGGAGTAAAATGGATGACTAGAGATCGGCCGAAATGAACATGCATATATAGAGATAATCACCCCCACATTTTATACCATCAAAACAACAATCCCTCTCCCCTGACCTTCCAAACATATCTATCTACTGGAAAGCATCAACTTTGAAAATTTACATGTCGACAAGCAACGCACAATTACTACAAGAAATACTCAGTCCTACTAAGTTCAATCAATTTGCGAGTGAAAATTACCACTCTGTAGGTGGTCAACTCAACCACTTTCCTACCAATGAAGAAGTAATTGCCCATTTGAAAGTGTTAAAAGCTTTTCAAGCATTGAAAGTCAATATTGTTGGCATTCCAACCGAAGAGAGTTTCGATGAGAATTTCTCAGAGTTCAGTGCGAAGCAGGTCAAGTCATGGCAAGCTTACTTAACTAATGCTGCTAGACGATTTGTGATTTTTATGTCTGCTTTAAAATACAAATTCAAGTTCAATGAACAATTTGTAAACGAACAGCAACAGCTTATAAATTACAGATCAACAGCAATTGCCAAGCTTGTTGCTGATTATTGCCGTCGCAATACTCCACCAATGGATATATTGATGATTTGGCATGCTTTCTCTCTAAACCCAAAATCTTATTATGATAATGGGATCAGGAATAATTTCTTGGAGTTCACTTTTTGTCCATTCCCATTGTTCCAGATTCTGCAGTTCATTGACAATGCAACTTTCCAATACTTCCCATCTGCTTCTTGTGTTAACAATTTTGAAAATTTGACGAAATCTTACGGAATTCCTTTGCAATATCATTATAATTTTGATATTAAAATGACCCTTCCGATTTATTGTCCACAATGTCAAAATTCATTGGCTTTTGATATCCCTTTGACAAATCAATACAGCCAAGGATTTGCAGACCCCAGCTTTTTGACCTTGAGTGGAGGAGCATGTTTCTGCTGCCCTGATTCCAAAATGATTAATCATCTGGAGTTACGTAAGAGACAATTTCTTGCAGACTTGAAGAATCCAACTGTACCTTTGGCCAATGTGACAAAACATCATTCTTCCATTTTGTCGTCAGTGAACGATAAGGATAAGGTGTCACATATTGATCAGAAAATCAAAAAGTCGGGGTTATTGTATAAGCAATTCTTGAATGATGCAGAAGATGTTACAACTTATGCACAATTGGTTCAAAGAACAAGAGCAAAGGACTCGACTCAAGGATTGACCAGAATCATGCAATTGTATGACCAAATGAATTTGATTCATTTGACCATTCCTCCACCTCACGGGGTGATTCAAATTAGTGAAGATCTTGTTGCTTGCACTGCTCGTCAAGAAAGATTTGTGGCCAAAATGAACTCATTCAACTGGCTCAGCAAAGCAGGTGATTTGACAGAAATTGTGGAGAAAAGCTGCTTAAGATATAACAAATTTCTCCATCTATTAATCGAATACTACAAGTCTGAGATGCTTGTTCCAACAATGGACATTGATTTGGTATGGCACACTCACCAATTGAGTCCGTTGTATTATATTCAATACTGTCGAGCTTACTCTGACCTGTTTGTCATTGATCACGATGAGAAAGTGAACGAACTGAAAATCAGTACTAGATTTGAGCACACCGGTATTCTTTATAAGCATAAGTATCATGAAGAGTATCTGATTTGTGTCTGTTGGTACTGTGCCCTTGCTCATAAAAATTCCGACCCAGTAGTTGAAAGCTTGTTCTCTAGAAAGACAAACTCTGGGGGTTTAACACCAAGGACTGGATCCTCTACCCCTATCACTTATAGCAGTACACCTAGAAGTCTTTTTGGTCAAGAAAATTCCTCGCATATTCTGGCTCATAATGCTGTTGTGTTTCAATCTCGAGATTCTTGCCCCAGCACTAAAAGACAAAGGAGAAACCAGAAGCGCCCTTACCCATGGAATAACAGTAATCCTGAGACTTTATCATTGTGCAAATATGGAAATGTCTTTGCCCTTGATCCTATCATGGAAGAGGAAGCTTCATTCCCTTCGTCTACTGAGTTTGATGAAGGGAACTCATCTCATGCCTTTACTGATAATTTGAACATGTATTACAGTGATGCTGGAGAATACCTTCCAACTCCACAATCACGTCTGACAGTTCTGGCGTTCGAACTTGAATTCACCTGATATGATATTTATATTTCCTTTTTCACGAATAAACGATATGATTATGCACCGAGTAGAGAAAATTAATCTTCAATAGCCATCGTAAGAGAACATCTAATTGGAACCATCAAAAGACAATGTCCAGTAGATTCAGGTACTGCTTTGAGTTAAGTAGCGTTATCACAAATTTGGCAGCTGTCGAAGCTTTTTAAATAGTATTAATGCATCGAGGAATATCGTTCATGATATAAGGGTTAAATGGCCCCCCATGTTTGACTCTCAGCATAAAAGTTCCAGCAAATAAGAATCAAGACTTTCTATCGTAAATCTTGCAAAAGTTCATTTGAACAGTTTACCGATGACTATTGAAAGAACTTGAGAGGCAAATTTAATAGCTATATATGGAATATGATCACGGCTTATGTTGCAAAGCTGTGATGTCAGTAGTGACATGTGCTAAAAATAGGTAGTATGAGAATGCGAGAGAAGGTTCTCTCTTGAGAAAAAGAAATAGTGATGCTGTCAGATCATACGCCGAGGCGACTTGGTCACCGGAAGCCATGATGGAAACAAAAACACTGCGCCACTAACTTCGTAATGACTTTCGCTAAGGGAAATTAATTCCGGTTGCCACCGAAAGGCTTATTTCTGGATAAATGACGGATATCTTCAGCAACTCAATTTGGCCATGAATGATACTGTTACATATGTACATCACGTGACAAGAAGGCGCAATCTGAATAGTGGTACTGAAAAAAGTGACCCCCACGTTATAAAAAGTAGGGCACTAAATTGCTAAGCAAAACTCGTCAGAGAAGTCCGACGTCATGTTTGATGAGATCATGACGAAAGCAGAGCAGATGGGTTAGTGACGATAATAATCAAATAACAATAAAAACGTGGAGCAGGAAAAGAGAAGTCATGAGTTGCTAGGAGTGGAATTACGATCGCCGAATCAAGAATAAGTGTAGCAGTGGGATCTTGATTAATGATAATGTAAAGATTTTAATTAAGACATTTCTAAAAAATATTTGGTAAAGATGCCCGCCAACTACCATGGGAACTCCAAACGATTACGCGTGGATCTGTGCCAATTTCGAGTTTGACGATGATGAGCGTTATCATTCATCAGGAATTTTGCCCATTGAGGCGTGTTCCGGAATTATGCGGAGCGCGATTGAAAATTTATTCTAGCATAACACGGCCCACAGAAATAACTGTTTGGGCTGGTTTCGTAAGAACTGGCTCTCATAATTGATAGCTGGTGCCGGCTCGTGGGGAATCGTGAATCCGAATATGCAAGCGGTAATGTAAACCCGTGTTTTCAACTGCAATTAGTGAAATTGTTTTGCTGCAATATCCGATTCGAGTGATAATGGCTGATAAACAAAAGTTGGAGGAGGAGAAATTAGATCTGAACAAAGAGATGGTGAATTGAAAATGATAAGCTGATTTCTTGACAGAATCTACGACTAAAAATATCCCCGCAAAATGAAAGAGCTCCCCCATGGGGGACAATGCAAAGCAAGTTGTCTGATATTGCCACCTAGCGTGATCTTCCCTTAGAAATGACATTTGGGGGAGTCGTTAAATCTTACCCTAAAGCGGGGAGATCCCCCACTGCCCCAAAAAATTATTATTTCGATTCAAATTTAAGTGAGAGTAAAAACAAGATCACCATCTCGTATTGCGACAGCCCTACAAAATATGCACATATATGGGATGCTTCTGAGCTGGAAAAATTGATCTCGAAAACTCCCCCACTCGTGGGGGATAAAAAATAGAAGGCATTTTTCTTAGCTTTACCTGCACACACCTCAAAATAAGCACATCAAATTTGCATATATGTCCGATGTGGGGAAGCCTACCAAGCAGTAGATCTAATATATATAGCTAACAAGAATCCTTTCAGACCAAATAAGTTTACAGTTTCATAGAAAACATCTCAAAGAAAATACCAGAAGTTTGATATGGACGCCAAAGAGCCTTACTCTCCTTCAGTGTCGTCTAAAGTTGACGACATTTCTTCCATTGCCATCTCCGAAAAAAAGGGTCCCAAGCCAATTGGTAAGGACAAAGATCAAGAATGGGCAGAGAAAACATTTTTACAGAAGACATTGTATGTTCTTTCATTAAAGAAGATGTTTGAAAAAATTGAAGAAAGAGAAACCCCGTCTCAAGTTTACAACGCCAGAATTTATTTGACTGCTTTAATGGCTTCAGCCGCAGCCATTATCATTGGTTATGATGGTGGATTTATTGGTGGAACTGTTGCCTTGGACTCATTTAAGCTGGAGTTTGGATTGGATAAGATGAGTACTTCTCAAGCCAACTATGTGGTCTCCAACATTATCTCTGTTTTCCATGTGGGATGCTTTTTTGGCTCCCTCTTCTCTTACCCATGTTCTTATTATTTAGGTAGAAGGTGGTCTTTGATTATTGCTGCCGTTACGATTACTCTTGGTTCTGGAGTCATGTTGATTTCAATTAGAACCAAAGATTTGAACCCTATTTACGCTGGTAGAGTGCTTGCAGGTCTTGCCGTCGGGTTTTCCACAAACTTGACTCCAGTTTATCTTTCCGAAATTTCTCCACCAGCCATCAGAGGTAGAATTATTGCTATGTATGAAATTGGATGGAGAGTTGGTGATTTGACTGGATTCTGGATCAACTATGGTATTGCTGAACACATTCCAAAGTCCAACAAGCAATGGATTATTCCATTTGCCGTTCAATTAGTCCCTTCTGGATTGTTTCTTGCGGGATCAATTTTTATGAAGGAATCACCAAGATGGTTATTCTCCGTTGACAAGGACAATGAAGCAGTGGAAAACTTAGCATGGTTTAGAGATCTTCCTGAAGACCATGAATATTTCATTTATGAAGTTAACCAAATCAAGGTTTCTCTTGATAAACAAAGAAGTGAAGTTGGTTTGGGTCTTATGGATCCAGTCAAGGAAGTTTTGTTCAGAAAGAAGCATCTCTTATTCAGATTGTGTATCACTGGTGGTCTTTTCCTCTTACAGAACTTTATGGGTATTCAAGCGATCAACTATTATTCTCCAAAGATCTTTGCTGGATTAGGAGTGAAGGGTACTAATGCTACTCTCTTCTCAACTGGTTTGTTTGGAGTTGTTAAATTTTTAGCTTCATTTGCATATATTATGTTTGTTGTTGATACCTTTGGAAGAAGAGGTGCCTTTATGGCCACATCTTCCATTTGTTCACTCTGTTTCTGGTACATTGGGGCATATTTGAAAATTGATGATCCTACTAAACCAGGTAATGTTGCAGGGCCCGCTGGTAAAGCAGCTATTGGTATGATGTATATTTGGATCGCCTTCTTTATTTTGGCTTGGTCTGCGGGTCCTTATGTCATTGGATCGGAAGTATTCGATCAAAACATTAGATCCTTTGTCCAGGCTGTTAACGCTGCTTGCTCATGGCTTGCTATTTTCGTTATGTCTAGATGGACCACCAATATGATTGCTACTATGCATTATGGCGTTTACTTCTTCTATGCCTCAATTTGTTTCATAACCATACCATTTGTTTTCTTCTTTGTTCCTGAGACCAAGGGAATAGCTTTAGAAGATATGGACAAGCTCTTTGACAGAAAGTTACCAGCATGGAGAGCACATCTGTATGTTTTGAGCCAAGCCAAGGAAGATTCCGAAAGATTGATGCATGATAACAAGGAGTTAGGCTTGTTCAAGATGGACACCAACAAGTCCAATGACATCCAAAACATTGAAGATGTGCAGTTGATGGAGAGAAAATAAAGTTGAATAGTTCAGGTGTAATGCTTACGAGAGAAATGACAAAAAACTGTAGCATAAAAGAGTGTGGGGTGTTTGGATCGAGTGATAAGAAGAAGATGGCCATGGATGGTAGATTTCTGACTAAATTACGACAATTCGAGTAAATGTAAGCATTGAGCATATACAAGCAGTCTCAACTGGAAACAATTCCAGTGCAAATGATGAGAAGTTAATCTGATTAAATTTGTTAAACAGCTCCGAAGAGGTTCAAAAAGGTTCTAATCAAATGGTTGCAAACAGAATTGAAAGAAAAAAAAAACGACATAATAAAGGATAATAATAAATAGTAGATATTAATATGTAATAGATAAAAGATGTTATTAGGTAAAATACAGTGATGGATAATTGATATTATAGATGATGGATAATAGATAATGTGTCATTATAATTAATACTAATGCCTAGAGCTACAAGGCATTCCACAGCTCTTTTTCAAACAAAATCTGGCAGCCTGTCCGAGTGGTTAAGGAGAAAGATTAGAAATCTTTTGGGCTTTGCCCGCGCAGGTTCGAATCCTGCGGCTGTCGTTATTTTTTGCCAATCTGGTCTACGGCTCTTCTAACTGATATAATGACAACACCTGGGGTAGGATAGGAAGGGTGGGAAAATGGAAATTTGTATAAGCGGTTCACTCAAAACTGCAATAGAGTTGAAGTGAAGTCTGAATAGAACACCCCATCTCCCCAAAAAAGCCCTGTCATCTCCACTTGTTGCTTAGATGGTAGCCTACATCACAGTTCAATTTTTATTTTTTTTGATCTTCGTATACTGAAAAGTTATACGAGAGGAAGTAAAATCTACAAAACCCAACCCCCACCATATTAGATAACGCCATGGTTGAGCTGAAAGTTGCAGTGATTACGGGTACTACGTCCAATCTAGGTATCAACATTGCATATCGTATCCTTGAAGAACTTCCAAAAGATACGAATGTCACTCTTGTAGTCACTTCTAGGACCCTCCCCAAAGCTCAACTGGTAATCAAAGACATCGTTAAATACTGCAAAGAAAAGGTTCCCGATAGAACTGGTCAATTAGAATTTGATTATCTTCTTGTTGACTTCACTGACATGGTATCGATAACGTCAGCTTACTATGATTTAAACAAGAAATTCAAAACCATTGATTATTTCTTCGTTAATGCTGCTCAAGGTACGTATGCTGGAATTGATTGGATTGGTGCCACTAAGGCGGTCCTTTCCAACCCAATTGAAGCGGTCACATACCCATTATACAAGATACAAAAAATAGGGGTAAAATCTAAAGATGATTTGGGTTTAGTATTTCAAGCAAATGTGTTTGGACCTTATTATTTGATTCATAAGATCAAACATCTATTCAAAAAAGGAAGTGTTATTGTATGGATTAGTTCGATCATGCTGAAACCAGAATACTTATCTTATAGTGATTTCCAGCTCATTCGATCTCCTTATCCCTATGATGGCTCTAAGAGACTTTTGGACCTTTTACATTTGGGCTCTTACAAGGCTTGGAATGAACTTGGAGTTAAGCAATACGTCACTCATCCAGGAATTTTCACCAGTTTTTCATTTTTCCAGTTTTTGAATGTATTCACTTACTATGGGATGCTTCTATTGTTCTATCTTGCCCGTTGGTTGGGCTCTCCCTGGCATAATATCTCTGGATACACTGCCGCCAATGCCCCTATACATTGTGTCTTCCATGGGGAAGACGTAGATCAGGAAAAGAAGCTTGGGTCGGCTTCTAACCGTAGCGGAGAGGAGTTTTTGATCTCGTCAGAAATAGACGCAACTGGAGCCGATGACGTCCATCAGTATATAGAAAGATTGGCACATGAATGGGACGTAAAATTAAAGGATCAAATTGTGGACACTAGAAAGCCATGAAATACCATGAAGAAGTCTATAGTAGTAATATCATAAGTTAAATAATGTGCTGAATTTGTTATATTCAAGTAGGGGTAGAAATGGG
This sequence comes from Kurtzmaniella quercitrusa, assembly GCA_030570095.1. Classification (NCBI taxonomy): domain Eukaryota; kingdom Fungi; phylum Ascomycota; class Pichiomycetes; order Serinales; family Debaryomycetaceae; genus Kurtzmaniella; species Kurtzmaniella quercitrusa. Next base: position 130,328 of record JAJLUZ010000033.1, on the reverse strand, counting down.
TTTATACGATTTGATATGATAGCATTCGATTTTATGTGATTTCATTCAATGTGATGTGATTTCCTACAATACAAGTATGATGATGGTTAAGCACTGACGAAAGCAACACTAGATAGTAGGTGGATAGTAATTAGATAGAAAGATTTAATGATAGATCGTAAGGTTTAATTGAACGATGAAATGTTCACAAGAAAATAACCAGTCAGCAAGTGACGAACTACACGCAATAACAACTTTTAAGTCCTTATTTATTTATACATGTTGTTCACTCATCCATAATCTTCCGTCTTCTATCATATCATATGCTCCAAACACTTGCAGCCACAACCAGTAGGACACTCTTGTTCCTCTGTATCGCCATTTGACCACCACAGAAGACCACAATCAGCATGAAGTATATGTTCACAATTCGTACAAACTACCAATCTCTTAACAACCAAGAGACCACACAAACTACAGAATTTAGAAGGGTGTGATTGCGGAGTCCAGGCTTGACCTTTACGAATAATAACTCGCAGAGTTCTCAATCCAAATCCACATTTATGTTCATCAGATATCCTTTTGATCTTCAGATTGTCTGCTCTTTTTTTATCCGAATAATTGAACTTCAATATTTTGATTCGGCTAATAGGTAACCCCCATAAAAAGAGTAAATCGGCGTACTGTTCCCGATAACCCTTAATTTTTTCAACATCCTGTGAAGATAAAAGCAGGTTGGAGTATACGTCTTCATATAAATCCAAGTCCTGGGCATTCATTATCTGGATATCAACAATTGGGGGAGCTGGAACTTGCCTTCGTAAAGCGTTATTTTGAATTGAAAGATTACTGATTTTGTTGTTTAAAATATGAGTCTTGAAATGATCATTTTTCGGGTATTGCCACAGACTAGACATTTGAAGAGTGCTTCGACGACTAGCATTCCTATGAACAAATTTACCGTTAGTTTTGAGCGGTAGATAATCTTCAAAGTCTTGGCTTTGGGTACTTTTCCGATAATTATCAAGTTCCAGAACTGAGTCTTTTATACTGCTTCCATCATACGAAGAGACTTGTGATCTTGACATTGCAAAATCTCTAATTAATGAATTAGGATCTTCACTGGATCCCCGGTAACTTATATCGAAGTCTGGGCGCTGATTGCTTCTGATTTGTTCAACCGGTGGCAAAACTCCGTATGGGGTATGGATTGGAACTACCATATTTGAATCAGGCCGTTTCAAATTGTTCAGATTTTCATAAAGAATACAACCAAGCATTGCTAACATTTGGCGATTTCCTCGTACTTCGAAATATTCAAAAATTTTGTTGATTAACCAACTATGACCAAATGGATGGGACCCCCAAAAGAACCTGTACCGACTGCCAATTCCATACTCTTCATCTTTTTTAGCCAAGGCAGAATTATTGTACAAATCATATAATTTCAGTAAGCCTTTTTTGGTCTCCTCAGCTTTTGTATTAGATCCATTTGGTCCATAATAAATTGGCATATCATTAACTACCACATCTTTAATCAAAATTTGCTCGAGTATTCTCCAAATATCACTTATTTCTTTGAACCCATGCTTCAACGCTACTTGAGCATTGTAACTAGCCAAATTCTCGGGCAAGTCACCAAGAACTCTGTATTCACAAGCAAGGTCATAGCTATCTGGTAGTAAATGACGTAAATCAAATATGCCAACTATGTTTGTCCGTTTAGTGTTCTTACGTTGTCTTTTCTTTTGCAGTAGCAGAGCATTATTAGTATCATGTAACAGCAGGGCTCGATTTTGATTACTCCCCATCCCACCTCCAACTCCAACAGTCGATTTGTAAAGGCCAGGAATTCTCAGTCTTAAAGGCATATCGTTGACAAGGACTTCATCTAAATCATTTGCAAATGACTCATCCGATGAAAAAGAACCCGCTCTAGAAGAAGATGATGACGATCGGGAACTGTAAGACTCAGAATCTGACAAACCAGTTATAGATTCATTATCTTCAGCTTCATTCGCCGGGGTTTCGAAATCTCCAAGGGTATCTGACTTACTTTGATTACGGCTATGTGAATGATGATGGTGATGGTGATGATGACCAGCATTTACTGAAAAGCCACCATCGGTGAATTTGAAAAAATTAAGGGTTTGAAGAGTATTCTCTTCCTCTTCTTCCTCTTTCTTCGGGATGAAAAAACATACCAACTGTCCAGTAGGCAGCCAAAGTGCGCCACACCCTTTCGGTAGAGGAGTCAGATCAAATTCAGGTGCTTGCAAACCTAATTTAGGAATGGCAATACCAGATTCTCCAAGAGAGAAATCCTTCCGTAGAGAGTCTGTCAGCAATTGCATATCTGCATCTCTTGGCATAACTTCGTAATCGTCGTCATCCTCAAGATCATCAGCATCATCAATTCTAGGAGATGTGATCATTGCTTCAGTTTTCTTCTGCAAATTAAAGTCCAACTCTTCAGTTTTTATCAAATCATCAGCCCACCCTTCAGTTCCGATTTCATTGATGATTTCATTTTCATCTTCAAAGATCAGGTCCAATAAGTCTACCTTTTCTCCTATTAAATACCGTAAACATGGTTCTAGACAAAACCTCTTGTGTCTGTTAGTGTAAAATGTAGCTATTTCCCTTAAATGAGAAATCATATCGCTTTTCGTGGCCTTGTTGATTTCATGAGTTTCTTCAATATTGAATCTAATGGAATTATTCTTTTGGAATTTCAGTAATTGCTTGGGAGGAAGATCATCTGGAATCTCTTCAATATGGGGATAATTTTTTGGAAACTTCACTTCCATTCTAATAAAAACAAGGCCTCTTTCTTCTATTTCAACATTCCCAATAGATGTATTGATTATTGGGGCAGAAGTTGACGTACTATGACCAATTATAGTAGATGGAGCACCAGTTGTCGATGAAGGTTGTAAAGAATCACCATCTTCACTTTGATTACTTAATATCTCTACTTTTAACATCCGATCATCTGCTGGTTTTGTAGTTTCATTCTCTCCACCTGCCCTTGTCTCATCCTTTTCTTTAAGTTCATCTTTAAGTTGAGCTCCACCCACAAGGCCTCTTAACGTAACGATTATTTCCCCGGTGGAAACGCTAATCTTTTCAAAGCGTACTTTGGGGAATTTATGTCCTACAACACTAACCTCTTCACCCAAATTAGATGGCCCGCTCTCATCATCTACTCCTTCACCCATTCTACCTAATCGAACTCCAGAGATCCAATCAAGATGATTAAGCAGTGACATTGTCAGTCTATTTCTTCGCAGAATTTGGTACATAGTGATAGCCAGAAGAGGATCACCCTTGAAATCTCCGACGGTAGCTTGAGGTTCGATGCAATATGTTTCGTAATTGAACAGTCTATGGTGATGTTTCTTCTTATGGAAGGATAATGAAGCAACCTCAATATCTGAGTCCAGCTCGTCCAGGTCATGGGTGTCGAACACGGGGTTATAGGCAGCCAGACGGTAAATAGCCGGATCTTCGGGCCATAACGTCAAGTCACGGCTTTCCAGCAGCCATGTGACAAGTTGATAGTCTTTGGATTGACGTTTGGCAAACCCTTGATAGTTATCCTGACGAGTTCTCCAGAGGAAATCCTTACAGGCACCTCGACCATTACCTTCGAAGGTATAATCAGGATTCCATTCCATGTGAACTGTTTCCTTATTGGCCACAGACTGTTGGTATTGTCTATCAAAATTGACGATGTAAATCGAGTCATCACCACCTCGTAACGGCATGATCCCACATGCCTTTTCCTCTCCAAACGGAACGGGACGGGCTCTGGCTACTGGGAAATCGGTATGGATAACCACAGCTGGGTCGATTGAAGCACCCGAATGAAAAATATTGACCGTTCTGGCAGTGTAAGTACTACTCAAGGCAGATTTCACTCCCTCATCGCCTCGAAGATTCCATAGTTTCACCGTATGATCGTTCAGTGACGATATAAGTCTACCCGACCCAGCAGAGAAATCGAGTCCGTTGATCTTAGTATCATGGGCACGAGAGATCTTCACAACAGGAAGGGAACCTTTCCTTGTGTCCCATATATATATGTCACTATCATGAGCAGAAGCGATTTCAAATGGGTTTTCATGATTCCATTTGACTTGACATGCCGCTGCCCTCCATTCAGACCATTGATGAACTGGTCTACGAGGGGTTCTCATATCCCACAGAAAGATACAAGTATCTACGGCACATGTTGCAAGTACTTCTGGATCGGTAGGATGGAAATTGATATCAGTTATTGCCCTAAGATGGCTATGAAGTACATTAACTAATGCATTATTCAGAGTACGGGATAAATCCCATAAGAGAGCTTTCTGATTCAGAGTAGAGATACACCACAGGGGTTTGGCGTATTGATGAGGAGACCATTGAACGTCGGCCACTTCCCATGAAGTAATATGGTGTAACCAACGTGGAGTTTTAAACGGGTCATCCAAATCAATGATGAAAAGTCCTCTTCGACCCGCCAAAACGGCATCTCTACCATTTTTGGAGAGTGACATTGCCCCAATTGCTCCATCTACATGCAACAGAAGGGCGTTGCCAAAGGTCGGCGACTGGTAGGGATCAAGCATCCCTTAAAATGTCACCAATTCAACCAAAATATCCTTGATAAGGAGTACTTTTCTTTACTATTACTACCTTATTATGGTATTAGGTTCCTAATGACTCTGTAGAGAGAAGGTCTTAACGGGTTTGTATGCCGGTCGGTCGGTGACCGGGGGAAATATACTTGAGTCACGTGACCCAGACCTACGACAACTTTTAAGGTTAATAAACCTAAATTTACAACTGTTTACAACCTTTAAAGAACGTTTAAGACCAAATACCACCCTGTAAAATGAGTGAATTGGAAATGGATATCGATGTAGACGATGAGTTCAACGATGAAGATCCCAGTATCGAATCAAAACCGAATCAAACCGCTCAGGTAGCATCACAGGATGAACCATCAATCCCCTCCACCACCATGCCAGAGCTCCCAGTTCTTACCAGAAAGGATAAGACTCTTCAAGAAGTACTTGATCTTATGGATGGTGATTATGCGCCGATTATCCCGGATTCAGTGACCGACTACTACCTCGCCAAGAACGGATTTTCCTCTTCAGATATCAAATTGAAGCGTCTTCTTTCCCTTGCAACCCAAAAATTCATTCTGGACATTGCCCAGGATGCTTATGAATATCTGAGGATCCGTAACGCTTCAGCGGTATATAACTCGTCGAATCCACAAGCCAGGGCCAAGCAGTTATTGCAAGGACAGCAATATGCCAATCAACAGCTGATGACTGGTACTACCGGGGCCACAGTAGACGGGGATGGTCCTCAACAACCCAGTAGTAGCACTGCTGGAAGTCAACAAGGGAAAATCGTTTTGACTATGGATGATTTGAGCAGTGCTCTAGCTGAGTATGGAGTAAACGTGCCGAGACCGGAGTTCTACCGATGAGAAAGATGAAAGCGAAAACGGACGGACGTAAAAGAAACCCGTAAGAGGAAGAAAAGAAAGGGAAGGTGGAAAATGTTACGAGTAGACAGATATTACGATAAAGAGCTCTATAGCATTGTACAATATGGTATCAATTATAGAAAGATGTATGTAGGTTTATGTCGTGGGGTATGCAGATAAGTCGTAAGCAGTTGTGAAAACGCATTGCCGAGTGAAGATGGATATCAGTGTCTATTAGTGACTGAAACCGTATGATAGATGGATATGGTTGGACATTCATGCATGGAAGTATCCACGCTTATGAAAACCATCGACATGGCTCATTTACCAGATGTGTACATAGTGAACTGATATCAGTATGTATGTCGTTGTGTATAATTTACAGTAGAAACCTTTTACATATTGATATCTGTACATTTGATGTCTGTTCTTTTCGATCTCTGTCGAGTACCTCCACCTCAATAGCTGTTCTTTCTTCACTTCTTTCTGAAAATTTCATATAGCTCTGTACTCTCAGGTGTCCAATGTTTCCTTTTTATCGATCCATGTCGATCCATCTTCCTTCCTTCTCCTCTTCCTTTCTTCTCTATCTTCCTTATTTCCCAATTTCATCCTATTACATACTTCTACAAACTTTCACCATAAATTCATTTTTGTTATTATTACTTTCTAAGGGTACGTACAATAGAGGTACCACTATTAGAGACCGTTTCACACGGAACACGATCAAGAAAAACATCGGAACTCACCAGGTATCTACTGCTTCTCCTTAATTTACTACCATGGAAACAATATGAACATTGACAATCCGTATACTCTAAATGTCGTACTGCTTTATATAATTGGCAAGTGTGAGCAAATGCAATCAGCAGCGCCTCTGTAGTATCGATGACATTCTTATGACAATGAACTTTACTGAATTCAATGTACCGATAAGGAGAAAGTTTATGAGTTTGCCAAACTAAATCAATATCCACAAGTGGAACCAAAGAATACCCTCTGAACAGTTCCAGAAGCATTTTATAGAATACTATATACTTATCAACTGCTGATGTCAATTTAGAACACTCAAATATTGACAGGTCAAAGAGATCCAATTCCTCAGTAGTCTTAGAACACTTGGCGAGGAAATCTTCCCGCATAAAGAAATATGGATCCGTTACTTGTACTGGATTTGACTGGGGGACTGTGCATACCAAGCAACTGATATTAGAGTAATGTTCCAAAAACACTCTACGGTAATTTACATCTAAACCAGACAGTTCGAAAAAGTCAGCAAGAGAAGTGCCAGGTTGCTTCAACTGATTATGATAGCCATTTTCCTTTAGAACACTCTTTATAGATTGATCTAATTCATCAACTGGAGCTCCGTCTTCAAATAAATGAGTTGATACCGTCAGATAGAGTAAAGGTAATGGTTTTTCGCCAATAATATCAGCATAAAGTTGTCTTTTACGAAGCTGCTGAATGGTCAAATTGCCTTGAAATCGACATTTACAACTGCAAACAGTATCCAATTTATGTAATTTGGAGATTTGGATTGTCGAAAGTTGCTGGAAACAACCAGGACATATCACAGGGACCACCGGGGTCTTGTTGATATCAGTAATTAGAAGTTGTTTCCAGCCAATTTTACGATCAGTGATAGTGGAAAAATTTTCCACCATTTGTGAAGGAGGAGAGTATTTATATTGGTTATTGATAGCATTTCCAGCAATTAAAAGAGGGAAGGGGAAGAAGGTAAACTCTAAGAACAGATTACGAACCCCCAATTCATAGAAAGAGGTACTTCGGAGAAGTAAGCAATACCAAATGAAAAGAATATCTATAGGAGGTAATTGTGAACTTAGAGTATGGTTGCAAAATTTTGCATTTTTTGACATATGATAAGTGGCAAGTTGAGACTGCTCATTTGTATAACGAGCTCGATGCTTTAATTTTGTCTTTAATAAGGTAATATACCATATAAATCGACGGAGAGCATTCATTTGATATATTGCCCAACATTGTGGAGCCATAGAATTTTGTAAGCGAACGAATGTACGAATTAATTTAAGGTGGGCGACGAGGTGTCCTACTGGGGGGACTAATTCTAGAGTACCCTGAGGGAGTACTGAAGGAATAGGAGGAACGGAACGAGGGGTAGTGTGGGATAATTTTGTGGTGGAGCCATGATCAGATAAAGCAAGATCGAGCTCCGAAGTAGAACTCCTTGAAGAGTGGGGACGTTTGACAAGGGCGGATTGTAATGATCGGTACATTCATAAAACGGAAGACTGAGGGTTAAGGTTGTGGTTGAAAACGAGGGGGGGGGCGAGAAGGATGGGGATTCTAAAAGTGGTGCATTGACAATAAGATGAAAAGATCAAGTGGGTCAAGGTAGGTTGGTTAGGGTGAGACGGGTAGACAGAGGGGGTTTCAAAGGAATTTATAACAGTTTAAGTTAAATACGAGTAAAAATATAAATGCAAAGGTTAAAAAAGCTACAACACAGCCCTTATTAATAGAGGAGAGGGGCTGTTTTAGGAGAAAATAAGCCCCGGAAACGGGTCCTAAGCTCGTGATATCGCTTATTTGATCAATTGATGCATGTATGATGCAGCATTTTTTAGTGACAGGTTTTTGCAGATCGAAGGAAAGAAAATGAGGACGATGGCGGGTGTGGACGAGAAGATGTAGAAAGGAAGATATGTCAGAGGGTTTTAATAGACCGAAAAACACGGGATAGATATCGGAAGTGTCTATGAGAATATTGAGCCAGTAAAACCTCACTAAAACTAGATTCACTTACGTCGTTTTACCGACCCGTGGCACTGAAGTGAATGAAATGTGGAGGACGTACCATTAATTTCATTTACTGCGAAAAAGGAAAATTTTTTAAGGGGGTGGCCTAGTTGGGGAATGTAAGAGGAGCAATTACGGGGAAAAGGCGAAAGTTGTATGTTAAAGACCAAATAATTTTAAATATATCCTAAAGCCAAGACACGGAACAAACAGTTGAGACACTAAGGAAAGGTGAACAAGGAAGAAAATGGTTTGGAAAAGGTTAATCATAATAAGAGAGATAGTTAAATATATAATAAGGGAAATAGTAAGGGATGAATAAGTAATATATATATGTATATATACATTGTTGATGCGTAACGGATCATGACCAGTATCATTATTGATGTCAATATTATTGTCATTATTTATATCGAAAACAAAATTATTGGATATTATCACTACTTTATCACTATCTTTATGAAAATCTTTATCACTATCGTTATCAAGTCACACAAATCAATATCATGGTTGACACTACAATACAACCCCAACACACCTCCAAAATAACCCCTTGTCGTGACCTTCAAACCATAAAACGTGGATGTGGCACAACCGTTGTGTTTGAAAAGTGTCCTCCCAACGTCAATAGAGCCAGTGCGGCTCAAATAATCAGTAATGGAAGCGATTCCTTAAATTAAAAAAAAAGTACTAGAAAGCGACTGTTACTGGAGTGGTTGCCAATGACTGTTGCATGAAAATCGGGGCGGGCGCTTAGTAAAAATGGCTTAATGTCCAACCTCGAAAACCAGGCGGGAAGACTTACAACGAGGAATATATGCTGATGGGTTTTTTGATCTACACTGGCAAAGGAGCGATTCTCAGCTTTCATAAAGACGTAGGTCCCAGGGGTGAATTCTTTGGCGTCTCATTACCTCAAAATTCAGTCGCCCCAATGTACGTCCCCTACCTCTTCACATGTCGTCATCACATTGCAACTCTGGCTTTAAAACAACTGAACCGTCTGTAGACCATTGCCAAAAAAGACTCAGCATTTCTTCTCCACAAAAAAAATGGGAAACAAAAAATGAGAGAAAGAGAGAAAAGGGAAAAAAATTAGAAGTAATAGGAAAAAATTGAAAAAAATATAAAACCTAATGAAAAATTCGTCCCACACTAAAATTCAACTATTTAGCACTACTTCTCACTTTGTACACCAGAAATATAATTTACGTGTCCCCCATTATCTCCATGTTGGTACTCATGTTGGTGCTCCCCTTGTTATTCATCCCTGGTGTATCTGCCTTCTTTGATTTCTTTAACTTTCAGGGCCAACAACCACAAGCCACTACTCCGGAAGAGTTTGAGGCGGAGTTATTAAACGATGGATGTGGAAAATACTTCTGTGCTGACACTCAGACATGTGTAGAGACCCCAAATGATTGCCCATGTCCATATCCATCTTCACAACTTCGGTGTATTTTGCCCAGCGGAGAATTCATTTGTATTTCCAAACCTGCGGGTGACATTTCACAACTGTACTTAGACCCAGAAACAAACTGGAAGTTAGATGCTGGTGGAGATGTTCGTGATTGTGGGTGGGTGATTAGAGCATGGGAGGGATTAGTTTAGATGGCATATGATGAGAATCAATGAAAGATTGTAATTAGACAAGGAGACGATGGGCCAAGAAAGTTAAACAGAACAATAGCCGTAAGTTGCACTCAAGGTTGATGTAAATGATATCGACGGGAATAGGATAGGATAGAAGATGTGAAAGACGTGACTGATTCCTTTAGATTCTGGTGTATTTAATTGATGGATACGGCAATGAACGATAATAGATCTAATCTGTAGAGTGAAAAAAAACAGAGATGCGAAATAAAGCAATAGAAGAATAAATCAGGAATTAAACAGACAAGAAAAAACAAGAAAGAGAACAGAAAAGATGCATGAAGCAATCAGTAGAATTACGGGTATATCCGTTGAAAACTATATCAGCAGAGAAAATCTTCATGCGATTTAGAGTTCAACCAGATCAGTTTCTAACTAGATCAGTTTCTAACATCAATGTATGCAGTATGTCTGGTCTGTTTGGTAGGTTTGCAGAATTGTATTATCTCTGAGTAGGACATTGTAGTTTGTTGCTTTGCTTTGCAGCCACATAATTCTGAGGTAACAAGAATATTGAATAGTTAAATCTATATTCCATATGTATTCCATATACATATCAGTGCTTCCACTATTCATGTTCTTAAACTCCTTGGTCTCTCGTACTCTCTGCAGCCACGATTAGTAGCCCCGCCGGACAGCACAGCCGATCGCAACGGCAAAAGCTGTTTAATCTAAAATAACAGCAAACAGCAATAAAAGACTAATTGAAAAGCAAAACATATCAAACAGGAAATTGAATGCCTTCAGTAGTACATCGAACCACACACCATAATCATCCATCGTCGTACCAATCATACACTTATTATGATACAAACAATAAAAATATTAGATTATTGTCCATCATCACAAATCAGATCATAATGATGTTTGCACATCAACAATACCCTACCACACCGCTCCGCACCAAGACGTAGCTTGATGACTCTTTTTGTGACTCTCTTCTTGACTCTCTCCTCCAAGTGGCATCCTTTTCATCTTGGATCTCTCCTGCACTCCACGCGCCAGGGTTCGCAACCACAGTGACCCCACTATTTTTAATCACCCTTATCGAAGTGCTGCCATTTTAGTTTCTCTCCTTTGCTACCACAAACCACTTCTTTCATAGTAGTGGTAGAGCAAGAAGGGGTTAGTCCCAATAAAAATCTTGTAATCATCTTATGACCCTTCCCATGTCAGTACAAACAATAAATACCCGTGAACGGTACTACCGTTCCTTTCAAAATTACTATAACTGCCATTCCTACATGGATATGACCCCTTATTATTACACAGACGTAAGGCTGAAGGTTCACCACTGGCAATTAAGGGATATGCTCCTGGTAGATGAAACTACAGGCATGGCTTACTACAATTATGAAAACCAGATGAGATCTCTTGACTTGAACCAGCCTTTAAACCTTCGAGGCCCCGTTGAACTGAATCTTGAAGTACAACTAGATTTTCACCCTCGTTGCTTCAAGCAATCTAATGGGATTATGGTATTGGGTGGTCTTATGGCTTCGGGATCTAAATCCCAGCTTCATCTGATCAGTACCTCCCACACGAATCGGCCGATCGACCGCTCCCGTCATAATAGCTATTATCAAATAACCAATAACCACCAAGATTCCATCAACAATGGCGGGCTCGGGCTGGACCCTACAAAATCATACGACGAAGCAAACTCCCCAAACACGAATACTGGCGAGTTAAATCCTTTCCCTATATCATCGTCGTCATCTCCTGGAGCTGCTGCTGCTGTGGACTCACCCCTTTCACCTTTGTACTACTCTTCTTCATCGCCGCCGAAAACCACCAAATCATCGACTCCTAATGAGTCCAATTCAAGCATTATGACATCTTTTGCAGCGTACAGAACACGATCACCCTTGGGAATCTTCCTGTTCCACAACAGCCACATAAATCAAACCCAGACTGTTGTCTTAGGCGATATGATCAATAATTCGGTAGCAATTTACCCCAAACGGAACTCCGTTCTGAACTTCCCCGCCTTTCTTCCGAACCAGTACGTTTCATACGTTTGTAACAATGATCTGAACTTGTATTCTGTCGATATATCGGGCTCTCATATAGCTTTGGACCGTAAGATTCAATGTGAACCAGGAACAGCTCTTAACAACGCAGAATTAAACCCCATTACAGATAAACTTTTGGCGATCACTGGTGACCTGCTGCTGGTTTTTCTCGTGGATCCATCTAGTGAAAGGCTGTGTATAAGTACTATTAAGACTTCCTGTGACTCAGGGTTTGGCATAAGCTTTGATCCGTCGGGATATTTGCTTGCAACTACGTATCAGGACGGCACATGTCTCATATTTGATATTAGGAATTTACCTAAGAAGAATAAAACATTGACAGACGTTCAACCACTTCATTCTTTCAAGCTGACCCGTGCCGGTCACCAGCTGGGGGCTTTCCGTTGCTGCAAATTTCTGGACACGGGCAGGGATAACCTTCTCGTTGTCTCGGAGCACGTTGGGCGGGTACATGTGGTTGATTTGGCCCGGAATTTGGAGGAGCAGAGTAGAAATGGATCTTCTTTTGCAACTCATCATGCTAATAACCCGTCTCTAGGCCATCAGGTTATTGTATTGCCCTATGCAATGGATCAATATGGTCACTGGATGAAGCAGAGAGAAGCTTCTCTGATAGATCCTTCTACTCATTATCGATTTCTGGTTTACAATGATGTAGAAAATGACTCTCATACCACCACTCCTCCCAGCCAATTTCCAGCACCTTTGGTCTATGACTACGAGTATTTGGTGTCCCAGAACCCGAAACTCTTTAAGGACTTTACATTTCAGCCCAACAACAAGAGACTTAATGAAAGACCACAATTGCCTACCCCAGATATCAATATCCCCAATTGGAACGTTCTGGCTTTAGATCGAATGAATTTTGACTACTATAATATGAATTCTAATAATGGTAGTGGGGACATTCCAATTCAAACTACAGCAAATCATGTTAATGGTGAAATGGAGCTCTCTGGGATTAGTTGGTGTGGTGAGAAATTGGCGATTGCCTGTGATGGAGGTGGTATACTAACATGGAACATGAACATTCATCTGCGAGAGGACCCGGGTAGTTTTGAACATATATAGTCATAAAAAAGTGAAAATAGGATATCTGTAGGGAAGGGAAGAGGGACGAGGGAAGAGGGACGAGGGAAGAGGGAAGGGAAGAGGGAAGGTAAGAGAGAAACTAAGAGAGAAGGGAAGAGAGAAGGGAAGAGAGAACATTTATTAAGGTAGATATAATCTGGAGGCAAAATAATGATCTTCATGTATACCTCTCTCATTTACTCCTTTCTCATTCCCTCCTCTCCTCTGTCTTCTACTCCTTTCTCATTCCCTCCTCTCCTCTGTCTTCTACTCTTCTCCATTGTTTGGACCGTCCTGCACACTTCCGCCGTATGTTTTGGGTGCAAACGCGTCAATCAGATTCTAATAAGCTCTGATCGATAAAATCAGATTGTTAGATCCTTAGCTTACCGGGCTCTCATCATGTATATATCGCCCGGAGAGTACGCCAAGACATTTGAAGAGCTCAAACGGACATCTCTTCTGCATTATACTTGCAAGTTGGTGATATTTGTGCTGTGTCTTAACATCGATGCCCTTTGTTCTGCCAAAATCCTCTCTTTGCTTTTTAAGAAAGAGCTTATTCAGTATCAACTCATCCCTGTGGTTGGGTATACTGACTTGAAATCACACTTCTTACGGCTTGAACTGGATGTCACCAACGTAATCTTGTTAGGATGTGGTGCCATGTTGGATTTGGAGGCTTTTTTCGAAGCAGAAGAAGAAGAAGAAGAAGAGGAACAGGGTCTGGCCAGGAAGATCTACATAATTGATGGAAGAAGACCTTGGAATTTAGATAATCTCTATGGGTCAAAGAACGTTATTTGCTTTGACGATGGGTTCATAGATACCAGTTTGAATAAGGAGAAGCTAGCGTATGAAAAATTGGTGGAGTTTGGGGAAGAAGAAGACCAGGACACCGATGCCGACGATGGAGAGGACGAAGATGATGAAAAAGTTGGGGATGAAGATGATGAAGATGTTGATGATGATGTTGAAAATGGAAATAAACGACAAAACATCCAAGATGATGATGAAAATGGCCATCAAAATACCGAATTCAATAGTAATGACTACAGTAGAAAGAGAAAACTAGGATTAATCAACCACCAATCAGCCCGAAAAGTCTCACGGAAAGAACGTCACGATTCAGAAGCAGTCATTGAAACATATTACTCTCAGGGATCCTCGGTGTTAACTTCAACTTCCGCCATCATTTATCTGTTACTATCGCTTATTGGTGAAACGTCAATCGACTTTTTGTGGCTCGCCATTATAGGAACTTCATCTTTGGACAGTCATCATCCACAGGTTTACGACAAAATTCAACCACTTTTCAAAGACGAAGTTTTAAGATTAAGTCCACCTCTGGAAGATCATTCAGCTGATACAACTTCTCTTTTAGTTGATCAAGATTATCATCTCTTCTTGTTGAGACATTGGACGTTGTATGACTCGTTTTTTTACCTGAGCCATGTCAATTCCAAACTTAACTTATGGACAGAAGATGGGAAAAAGAAACTTCATAAGCTCTTTGCCAAAATGGGTATTCTGTTGGCAGTAGCTCAACAGAATTGGCTTTATGTAGACATTGGAGTAAAGAAGCAACTTCTGACCATTTTCACCAAATATCTTCCTTTATATGGACTTGAAGGGGTGGTTAGGGAAGGGTTTGTTAGAGTATTTGGATATCTGGGTCAACTCTCTGCCATGGAATGTGTAGAACTGCTCACTGCTTTACTAGAATTTGACCGTAGGATAGAGGCAAATGGTGAGGCAAATGGTGATGATCAAATCAATTCATTAATCGAACAAAAGGAAAAATTATGGGTTAACAATTTCTGGGCGTCTTGGGATGCCCTTAACCTTGGGGATGGAGCTAGTAATTCCGTTGAGAGTGGTGTAGGAGGTGGTGGTATTACATCTCTGACCAGTATAGTAAAAAAATCCAAAGGGTTGGGTTCACTCATGGCTGGATTAGAGAAGGCTAAGGACTTACAGAAAGTGATTTTTAAAACTGGAATGTCTTTATTGGAAAGGAAACAAATAAAGAACTTAAAATTGTATAGATTATGTGTTCTTACGGAAGGATCAATTCCAGATTTGCATTTATTTAACAATCCACTTATTCTATCAAAATTAGGGCTGTGGTTGCTCGATAGTATAGCTGAAATTGAATTTTCAAGTAGCAAAACCAGTACATTGAAGCCGTTGGTGGTAGCTGGTTTAGATACAATAACTGACACATATCTAGTTATTGGATTGGCACCAAAATATCCCCGTGGAATGACTGCGAGTGAGAAGTCAAAATTGTTGCAGCAAGAGACAACCCTGGTAATTACTCGATTAAATACATTCAGTGTAGCATTTCAGCGAGTTGCCAGCACTGCTGGTGCCAAAGTACGTATAGATAGCTTTGACAGCACGGTAATAGAGATTAGAAAGGACGACTTGTCGCCATTCTTGGAGCGTCTCACTTTGAGTGGGCTTGTCTAGAGATACTAGATTTATAGTGGAGATATATCGATGGATAGATAATAATAGATGATAACAGATGATAATGGAAGATGGTAGATAAAATCATTTGATGACAGATGATGATAGATGAAGGTATACGATACTACATGATGATAGATGAAGATATATGTAACTACATCATAAAATATCATCATAGAAATGAGGATGCACGACGTGCGAATGAGTAGGGCCAACTATAGCCACAGATGTTGATTACTACTGATTCCAGATTATTGGCCTGTGTGATACAACATTAAGTGGCGAAAATAACCACTGCTCCAAAAAAATGGTCTTATCGGTCCTACATAAGCGCCAAAATACCACCCTCCCGATCTATTTCTAAGCGATGAGCCCAGCTGTTATTGCCGTTTCTTTATCTTAGCTTAATTCTGATAACAATTTTACTTATTGTTCGCCAACTTCCTAAAACGGTTGGGGCTATAAATGAATATGAAATCCTCAAATTCGATTCTAAGGAGAATATGTCTGAATACAAAGTTATTGGGTATGTATCTTGTCTTTGTATGATCATGCAAATAGGATATTAACATAAAGAGGAGGAGTCATCGGGTTGCTTACTGTATTTTCTCTCTTAGAGAATGGCGTAAGTCCTACCATCATTCGCGTTATTGCCGAATTCTACCCAGGAGATATCACTGTAAAGTACGCCTCTCCATTGGCAGGAGCTTACTTCTGCCCCTCATCTGATGCTAGTTTGAAGAAGTACAGTGACTATACTTATCAAAATGTTGGAAAAATTTTGAAGTTTCTTAGTGATTCGAAAAACCCTGGCTTGCATGAATGCTATGCCACTGAGGTTTTCGAAACTCCATTATCTGAAGTAGAGGCTGGTCTTGTCGGCAAGGATATTGAAGAGTTTAGATTCCTTTCAAAGGAAGAATTGACAGCAATTGGTCCTAATTTAGCTGGTGGGTACCATTGTAGATCTCTTCAATGGAACAGTCCTGTTTTTATTGACAATCTTTACCGCAAATTTCAACTGCTCGGAGTTAAATTCGAGAGAAAGAAGTTAGTTAGTTTGTATGAGGTCCTTGATAACACCACTAAAGCTGTGTTCAATTGCACTGGTGCAGGTAGTGGATCTCTTGGGGGAGTAATGGACGAAAAAGTGCGCCCTGTGAGAGGCCAGGTGATTGTTGTAAGTGCACCACATATCAAACAGGTCTACAGTAAATGGGGATCCGGATCATCCACATATATCATTCCTAGACTTGGATCACAGATGAACGAAGTGATTTTGGGTGGATTTTATGAACATGGTAACGGCGATATATCTGCTTATGCCCACCAGAGCGAAGATATCCTCAAGAGAACCACCGAGCTTTGTCCACAGCTTCTTCTGGAAAATTCTGCTGGGAATAGGATTGAAGATCTACAGATTCTAAGAGTTGTGGTTGGTCACAGACCAGGTAGGATCGGTGGTACTAGATTAGAGTCAGAGATTATTAATGGAAAGCAAGTGATACATAATTACGGTGCTTGTGGTGAGGGGTACATATTAGGGTTGGGCTTAGCTCATTCAGCAGTTGAGATGCTTTTGCCAAACCTGAAGTTGTGAGGGGTTTCGAATAATACATGATTCTTAAACCGAGGATAGAAAGAGGAAAGTAAATGAGTAAATTTTGACGTGTTTATGTGTTGTGTTACACAGTGTAGTGGTTAAGCTCATAGAGTGCAAACTAAGAAATGGATCGCTATTGTTGATGTTTGTTGAGTAATATTGATGATGATCACCCCTAAGATGTAGTGGTTTCTTTCACCTTCTTGAGAGACGAATTTTTGGAGCAGCTGTTCTGATTCACAGATGTCAAAAGGGTTATAGGCCAGGTTCCAGCGATGTCCTGTAGCTCTAATTCAAAGTGGGTTAAATGACGGGGCAAAAGATATCAAGTGACAGGGGAATATTTAAGAGACAATAACGAAAAAAGAAACAGTAGTGAGCAACTCCAGATGGTACAAGTGAGGAGTACATCTATGAATCATCGCTCTATTAAGAAACAATAAGCTGTAAAGCCCATTGAACCAAGCCGAGATCCGGATGACTCCGTATTTACAACTCCGATATCTACAAGTGCGTCACAAACATGTGAGATCTTTTCTGTCGCTCCCCTCGGAGTTTCGCAGCCAAAGCATTTGCGAGGATTTATGCAGGTCAGAAGCCGGTACGATGCGTGGAGAAGGAGAAGAGAAATAGTAGAGTGGGGTAGTGATGGTAAAGATCAGTCATTGTGAGCAGTTCTGTTAAATCGGTTCAAAATTACTCATTCCCCATGAGTCGGAACTCTTTTTCTCCACTATTTTCCCCCCTTGTAAGCCGAAGGTGCCGCATATGTCAATATATTGTCCCTCTAGTGCCTGCCGATGTCTTCACATGAAGTTTCAAAAGACACACGCACGACTCGGCCGTTATCCGCACTACCTCGGTTAAGCTACCCCACAATGTCTAAATTATAAAGACCACAAATTATCTTGTATTACCCCTTATAACCATGGAAGGCGAAGATATCCTCTATGAAGTGCGTGATCAGGTCACCATCATTACCTTGAACCAACCAACAAAGCTCAATGCCATGACCGGAGCTCAGTATCTCCTTCTTGGAAAGTTGATGGAACAGGCTGACCAGGAGGAAGATACCCTCGTGACCATTATTCAATCTACTGGAAGATACTTCTCTTCAGGAGCAAATATCGCCGATGAGGGTATTATCAATGTTGACGCTAAGCTTTTGTTTCTGCATGAGTATTGGCTTGATAACTTTGTCGCGCGTAACGCTTATTTGGGAGACTTATTCCAGAATCACACCAAGGTTCTTGTTGCTGCTCTCAATGGACCAGTGATTGGACTTTCTGCCGCTTTGGTTTCTCTTTGTGATCTTGTTTATTGTTATGATGAAGCTAAGACTTTCCTTTTAGCTCCTTTCTCTAACTTGGGTCTTGTTGCTGAAGGTGCTGCCTCTGCGACCTTGTTTGCCAGACTTGGATGGTCAAAGCTGGCGGAAGCATTATTGCTTGCTCGTCCAATTCTTGGTCCTGAACTCATCAGCTTGGGATTTATTAACAAGCTGTATAAGGGTAGTGTCTCCAGTGTTGAAGAATATAACAAAAAAGTTGCTGATGATTTGGCCAATTATGTACGGGCATTACACCCAGAACTGATCATCCAAAATAAACAACTTCTCAAGTCTCAAAGAGATTTGCTTGTTAGTCTGGCCACTCAAAAGGAGCTTGTTTTGGGTTTCAACAAATGGATCCAAGGTGTTCCACAAACCAGATTCGCGCAATTGAAGCAGAAGGAAATCAAGCACAAGATGTAATATGAATGATTTGTTGAAATTATCTGTAGTATTTATGAAGGTAGGAATGAGAGTAGAATTGTAGCAGAATTAGGATGTTAGAGACAACCAGAAAGGGACTAAAAAAATATGAATCTGAATGAAACAATACCTGTGTATCCCTTAATAAACGATACGTAGGTGAACTTCAACTACTAACGATTTATTATAGCGATTTGAATGAAAGTATATGGAACTAAGTTATACTTGTGGACCCATTATTTGATCTAAATCTCCATTTTAACATCTTCATCTGTTCGTTTCCCTCTCCAGTACCATCTCTCTATGTTCCCTCTCCATTAAAATCTCTTAATAGTTCTCTCGCCGTTACCATCTCTTCATGTTCTCTCCCCATTACCATATCTCCATCGCTTACTATTTCTCTCTATCTTTCCGTCTCTTAATTATTCACTCTATCTCTCCGTCTCTTAACATTTCACTCTACACATTTTGGGCCTTATCTGAAAAATAAATTTTATTGTTATCATTGCAGATGTCATTCAACCTCCCTAATCCCTACCTTGTAGGCATGCTACTTGTAGTGTCCTCTCATGGGGGACCTCAGTTGGCATTCCAATGCCCTGCTGTAGTGGGAGATGGAAAGAATTCCGAGTCTGACGATGAAACGGACTCTTACTTAGCCGATTCTGAGTCTGACAATGAGTCTCTCATAGATGAAGCCATATTTGATGCTCGTTCTAACCGGTTCTATGAGAGTCATGGTGACTTGTTCAAGTTCTTGGAGACAAAGGAAAGACATAAGCTTACAAAAACTGACTCAAATCATCTGTTGGGGCTGTTTGGCAGTCCCAAACTGGTGATTCAACTGCCCTCTGAATCTACAAAAACCTTTGGATTTGAACCGGATATTTTAGCAGAGATGCTCTGCCCTCCGAGAGATATGTGTAACCAAAGGTTTGATTTACAAATAGATGACTTGGTCTTTCTTGGCTTACCGATTCATAACCGTCCTGATGGTTCTTGGAGAGCTGGTCCGCTGCGTTCAGTGGAAGCTCCAGAATCTGGGATCAAATTGTTTCATCTCGTATTTGTAATGGATCCACCTACTGTAGAATGTAATTATCGAATAGATGAAATGTTCCACTATGTCGTTTCTCGATTGCTGCTTGTTCTACGCTATGAACAGGCTAAAAGAGGATACATAGATAAGGAAATCGTCCTAATCAATAAACTTAGAGAAGCATGGCATTCTGGTTCAATCCCTTCAGGATCTGGATTAAATCCGAACATGGGAATAGATTCACTTTTCACCACTGTTTCACGTAATTCTGACACCCTGATTCCAGGTGGTGGGGTACCTGGGACCACCACCGGCTCTACAAACGGTCTGTATAATAGCCCAGGTCTCACTTCAGATCAACTGAGTGATTTAAACGCTCATTTGATCCAACATTCGTCTCTTTGTAGACTCATTTCAGATTGTTTTGAATCCATATCCCGACTGGAGATCGCTAATTTACTTGTAAATCGTAAACCTAGATCATTCCAGATCCCCTTGAAAACAGAATTCCATCTGCTTCCAGCTCCAACTGTTCCTTACTTACCAGGTTCCCAACTCTCAAGCATGGTCAATTTCCTAGGAGAAACTGCTTTGGTCAACGTAGGGTTAACAAAAAGATACGAAACTTTTTCCCCAAATATCAACCAAGATGAAGGCCATGATTCGGATGTAGCAGACCATTTAATTCATTTTGCTCTACTACTTTTGGATGACGTTGAACAAATCGTAAAAGACTTGCGAACAGAACCAAACCTGACGTTGGGCCATTTCATTTCACTGATCCAACCAACTGAGCTGTTGCTTAAACTTCATACTAGATTGAAACAGAGACTCCTGATGGATCAAATAAAACTGTTTGCATTCCACTTGGTTTATTGGAGAAGAGCTAGAGTTGTGCCTCCTTTGCTGATCAGAGCTGTTTACATAGTTCTGCCCATGGCTCCAGTAACCATTAAATTAGATGAAGATCAAGTTGCTTTTCAAAGACGCTTCCCAACTCTCCCTTCCCTTTCGTATTTTTTGAAGATGCTTCTGCTGCTGCTGCAACTGCTGAAAAAACCTCGTCAATTCTTAAATATCATTAGACTGCGAGATCATAGAGAAATTTATCTTGAGGCATTAGCATGGCTTGTTCAAACAGGATATGTAACACAACTCCATACATTCTTATGGTTGAAGATCCTGAAACGGATCAAGTTACTTGTAGAAGCTGACATGGAATCTGAAGGTGAAAGAAAGAAAAGCAGAGCATCAATAGACCGTCATAATAAACCTAAAGTTGAAGTAGATAACACCACCAAAAGAGTGGACAATAGCAGCAAAATCACTGACAATACTACCAAAGAACGGCCGTCTCTGTCCACAGCGTCAACTCATGCTGGAAGTCCCACCTCATCTTTCCATTCTCAGTATGACAACGGGTTTGGAGCTAGTCGGCGAGGTCCCAAGATAGAAATTGAAGAGATTCCGGATACGATAATTGTGGATCCAGATAGAGCTACATTACTTGAAAGAAGATGGATTAATAAGGTGGTAGAAGAATGTAAATTGTCCCCTCATCTAACCACTGTGTTCTACAAAATACTCAAATACTTCAATGGTCGTACGCTGTTTGAAATTCTTTTAGTCGAGGGTGTTGTTGTCCGTACCGATTTAAGAAAGTTGTTAGCTTTCTTGGAAGAATATGTCGAAAGTGTACGTCATTGGTAACGAATAATGAATCATTAATAGATATATCATTGCATAAATATAAAAGAAAGGTTAAACCACATAGGGCTTCTCTGCTAGTAAATGTCAAAACTTTATTCTAAGGCTGGGAAGAGCAGTAATTACACCATTCAAAATCCCGAAACTTTCAAATGTGGAAAGTCCTATATGTCGAAATAATTTATTCCTCCTAACAAGCGACCTCCTTCTTGAAAAGGTTCTCAATTAGGCAAAGTAGGAAATTTCATCCTACAAACTAGTAAAAGTGATCACAGATAGAGCAATACAATCGTCAATGAATTTATAATACATTCTATATCTATAATTAAGCAAGAAGGTTTTCTTGCGTGGCTTCGAGTTCTCCTTCAATATCGTTAAATGTTTGAAAATGAATTGGACGATGGATAGCGTCGTAGAAAGACACCGGTACATCTAGTTTCAAATCATACTCTGCCTTGGGATTCCACATAGCACCGATAAATGAGTAATTCCAAAGGTTATCGTCGGGTACCGAAAACGCCCCAACTATCTTCTCTGATATTAATAATGCAACTGGTTGCAGAAAAGCGGGTAGGTAACCCTTGGGTGTATCTGAAGCAGCATCTTTCGCAGTACTTCCCCATTGATAACCTGCATCAGATATAGTATATGCTGCCAAAGATATGGATCCGGGTGTGAAGCTTACTGAAATGTTCACCATATTGGTAGTCCATTCATCTGACACATTGGCGAACTTTGCAGCTGTTGCCACATCTGTTGGTAGTACCATACCAATGTCACTAGAAGATTGAGTGTGCAACCATCCCAAAAGTTCGAGCCCCAAAAGACCATTCTCCTCTGTTTTTTCAGGTAACCTATCTGGAAATTGAATGCCGTGATTATTACCTAGTTGAGGCACCAATGCAAGACGAACAATCTCTTTGACTTCATCTGTATCGTCTGGTGATTTACCGTATATGAAGGCTCCAATTTGAGTTTTTAAATCAGATATTTCTACCAACTTTTTTAGTAAGTTTTTGGCAAACACGTATGCCACACCATCCTCGGAGTCGGTAGTCACATAGACGGTATTTGCTCTCAAGTGTAGGGCTCCGGCGTTGACAGCCCTAGTTCTCCATTCATTTTTCAGAGAAAACGTCAGTTGCTCGTAATTGGTAGTAGTAACGGTCGTGATTTCTTCACCATGAACGTTTTGAGTCGAAGTCTTAATGGCTGAAAGTTGAGAGTTTTCGGTGGAAGCTTCTATTTCGGCCATTTCTTGTCTCTTAGCTGAAGGTGATTTTATTTCTTGCCCAAGAATAAGGTCCCTAATTTCCAGTTGAGTCAACAGTTGAACATTTACCCCATTCTTTTTGGCAAAATCTTTGAGAATCAAATCTCTGAGTTGTGTTTCAACCTCTATCCATTGCTCGTCATTGAGTGATGGCCATAAATGATGCTCTTCTGTATGTATAGAAGCATCGGGTCTAAGAATGAGCTTAGTTCTCTCGGACAGAATACTTAATGCTCTCAATATGAGAAGTATTCTCAGGAACGCTGTGTAGGCTGATATGGTCTCCAACCAATCGTCATACAAATTGAATAAACACATCTTTGGCTCAGAAGCTTTCATAACAACATCTCCAAGCTTATCAATCTTCAATGCTGCAGAAAATGGCAATTTAAGTTCACTTTCTCTGGTAGAGATTTTAGGGAAGTCCAACATATGAACTTCGAGAGGATCAACCATACCTTTCCTAGTTACAATTAACTCGTTGGGTTGCTCTTCAAGTGGTAAGGAACGGACCAAGGCAGCAATTTCTTCCGCTGTCTTCCATTTGGCAAGTTGTGACAATCGTTTCTGGCCCGCCCAAGCACTAGTATGAATCACTTTAAGAAATAGTTGGCCTGTCTTTGCATTGAGTATAAAGACTGCCCCATTCACAGGTCTAGTTGCTAAGTTTCCCTCAAATGTTCGATGTACAGTAACTCTATAAACATTCGTATCATCGACAAAGAATTTAGTATCACCGCTGAATATATCTGCATAGTTAGTCAGTGAAAGTGCAGCTTCTTGTGTTTGCAGTTGGTGTAATTGTAGACCTTTTCTAACTCTCTCTCGTAAAACATGCAAAGCAGGATTTGACTTCATGATTTCTTTCATGGCATTTTGCATTAATGGTTGCATTCCAGGAATAAAATTACCAAAAACGTCGTACATATTATATGCCAAATCGATACCTATCATCATTCCGTGTGGCCCAGGGTATTGGGATGTCAGATCAGACGTATAATCCAAATATTTGGCTCTCACGTATCTCGAAATATCGTGAGAGTCAAAATCACCATATCTGAGTTGAATATCAAGCCAAACAGAGTTAGTAGTAGAAACAGCATCTCCCTTCTGGTGGAGCGATATTGGTCTTGTAGCATTCCATCTGTGGGCACCTGAAATAACTATATCAGCACACAGCAGGTTCATTTTGTAAGATTTTCTAGGATGAATTGCCTGCTTTTCCACTGAGTCGATTCGTAAAATATCCATCTCTCTGTCAAGAACTTGGCACAAATCCTGAACTACACTTTCGTGAATCTTTTGCCACAAGTGTGCCCTAAAGATTTGAATCAAAGAAAGCTTGAGGGTGGGTATTTTTCCGTGCAAAAATATACCAGTTAAGTCTAATTGAACTAAGAAGCCAACGTATACATTAGCACGATTAATAGTGGGCAGCCACCATAATGTAAACCTTCTATTTGGGATCTGCAGAAGACCAGATCTCTGGGCATTTGTTAACTTCTTAAATTTTAACAGGTCTTCAAATCCCAGCGACTTTTCCCAAAAAAGTCCCTCCCATGAAGCAAATCCTGTACCTTTAAAAAGAGTGTGCTCTAAAATGGTCTCGATACCACCGAGGGCTTGAATAACATCTGTTCTGTAAGCACTCAAATTCCACAATCTACCGTCGTGTCTATTCGAAGTCCACCAAAATGGATTGGAACGTCCCAAAGAAAACAGTCGGTATTCTTGCCGTACTCTATGTCCTTTGTCATAGGCGAGTGTGTGTCTGTCCTTCTGGAATAAGGTCAGTATACGAGGTAAACCTCTATCCCAATAAGATTCCATATCTTCAAATGTCAATCTTCTGTTTTCTTCGGCTGCTTGTAATCTCTTGATGGAATACTCAGCCCAGACCCGTTGGGAATCAGTAAATTCATTCTCCCAACTGGTGATGTATCTAAAGATTGTAGGAATAGTGTTGGGAGTACTTCCTGCGTCATTCGCTCCACCTTGTGTGTGTTGCATACCAGCTCTAAAGTGAGTGATTCCTGTTTCGGTCTGTCTCAGCCATCTAAGATCACTAGTAGGAATGAGAATGTGCGATGACAGCAACATCCCTAGCCCACCTAGCTCTTTTGGGGTATAAAACACAGCAGGAGGAAACCGCAGTGGCATTTTGGAATTCAATCCCATTTTAACTCGGTTTTGGATCTTGGTTTCACATTTCACTAATATATCAAGTAAATTGTTGGTCAGAATAACGGCTTCTCTGAAATATGCAAAAAGTGAAATTAAAGCAGTGTTCCATTTACTACCAACCTTAGTAAAGGTTGCCAGGCCCAGAGACATAAGAATTTGTCTAATCCTACTCTCAAATTTGGAGATAGCATCAGGAGATACTTGAAGATAAGCCCTAGCAGTTCTCTCTTTCGTAGTGTGATTAATCAAATCCCACAGACCTTCAACTTGCACTGCACCTCGAATCTTGGGTTGAATCCTTACTTCGAAATCACACATATTGAACAAAAGATTTGGGTTATCGATAGAGTAAACCAGGAAAAACAGATTATCCCATTCAATGCTAGATATCAGCTTTGGGATTCTTCCTGAAAGTTCCCAGTGTACAGCTCTCCCTAGGTTAACGTCCCTTCTTAAAAGCCTCATTCTTTGATCTTTTGGCCAGCATTTCTTATTCGGATACCCTGTGGCAAAGGAGAAGCTGGGGTCTGGTTTTTCACTTAGAAATTCTTGAACCAAATCATCTCCATCATCTTCATTTATCTTCATAACTATCCAGATCTTTTCGAAATATCTGGCATACATTTTTATTGGATGGTCAGATGACTGGTCAATTTCTAAGAATCCGTTGGGTGACAGTGGTGGGCCAGCCAATTCTTGAGCCCTTTCAAGACCCAAAAGTAGTAAGTCAGTAGCTACGCCATAGTATTGCATTATAAATCCGGCATATTGAAGTCCTCTTATGACACCTATTTGGTTGACATGGCTCATGTCTTTGTAGGAAATCAGGACGTTGAATTTGGAGGTCATATAATCTGCTAAATTTGGATCCACAATTAAACGAAGTAAACGATTTAATAAAGTCAAATCTGCCTTCTCTGCAAATTTGGACAACTCGGTCTCAACTGCCACTACTCTAGATCCATCATTGCAGTTCCAAATTCCCTCAATGTTGTTTATTCCTTGGGTCCACTTGTAAACCAAAAGTGGAGAGATTTCTCCATCAGATGGCTTCACCCAATTGGGGAAAAGTCTTCTCTTGTCAGCTTCGTACCATAAGTATTGATCCAAATAAGCATCAGTGATTTTCTCCAATGGGTCAATAGTGTATACTGGTGTCAAATGAGTGTATTCATCATTCATGTCAAGGCCAACCTCTTTGAAGATCCTCTGAGTGAGTAGAAACTTTTTGATTCTAGCTAAGCACTCGTGAGGATTGTCATAAGCTTGCTCAATCAATGCCAATTCTTCCCTTTGGGCCAGATTCAACCTCAGTGCAGCTGAGTAGCTGTCTTTCAAATTTTCGAGGGCCAAGGTCAAAATTTTGGTGTCATGCTTATAGGTCAAAGGGGGGAAAGGTACAGGGCTGAATTTTCTCGCCTCTAGCCAGTGGACCATGGTCTCGAAGATGGCTACAGCTTCATCAGGCAGTACGTGAGGGCCGGTTTTGGCAAATTCTGTTTGTCTCTCTTGTTCTGAACGGAGCCAGAGCCTAGTCAATCTTCCCAAATTTTTCTTGGCTACTGTTTTTTCAACCGTGGCACCTCTTCTAATTCTTTCACGATTGTAATGAGCTACCGAAACCCATCCATCTGCTTTTGCTTGGACATATTTCTCGATGATATTTTTTACCGGAAGTGGCATCCCAGGCACTTCCCAAGGAATATTTGCCTTCCAGCATCTCCAAGCTTCACTTAAATGTTGGAGAACTGTACGAGACTTGTTGGCTTTCATCCCTTCAGGAATCATATCCAAGATGTCATGCATAACTTGAGCTCTAAGTTCTAAATCATAATGAGCATCGAGTCTTTGCTTTGTAATTGATTTTACTGTTTCATTCAGTCTTCTCCCTTCGAACTGTCGCGCTAAGAGGTTACCCAACCACCTCTCTAGTAATGGTACAACTCCTCTTAAAAAGAAAATCCAAACTCTCCATGAGGGTTGCCAGAAACCACATCCTGGACCCTTGCCAATCACTTGATTGAAGCGAGAATAAATGATATGTTTAAGGTCCTTGCATGCTCTAATTTGATGCATCACTTTATACTTATATCTATAAATACCAGTGAGTTGACCCAAATGATTCAAAATATAGTGGAGGGCATCCGCTAATTGGTAAGAGTCAGCATTACCCAATCTAAATTGAACGTGAGCATCAACCATAATCTTGATAGCTCTTAAAATTTCCCTCATCAAATGAAAGGCATTACCAAACCTTGATTTTTTCCGCTCCTTAGTGGTGAGTGTTTTTGTTGGTTTCAAGTTAAAATTATAATCAAGATGAAGATACGTCAAACCTCTTTTATGGATAAGAAGGTTAAGCATGTTGAAACCTTGTCTGCAAACTTGTAAACCAGCTTCCACCCAATCTATGTTGGTTTCTTGGAAGTATTTGGTCTTTTTGAGCTGTTTTAACAACAGGGTGGAAGAATTACGTTTCAAATCAGAATCTGGCGTATGTACATCACGCAAGACTTGATTTTTTAGTAATTTTTGATGTGATACTCGTGATTTTAAGGTGTCACTCCTTTTGGATTTTTGAAGATACCAATTCTTGGCTAAAGAGACATCTTGAGCTCTGACAGTTTTACCAGTTCGTTGATTAAAAGGAAATGGGGCATTAGCTAGGTCAATAGCCGGTTTTGTGCCTTCTGGAGCGATTTCATAATCTGATAAAAATGGCTTTATTTTAGATTTAGGTCGTAACAGTAGTAAATCATGCTCTTCAGACCATGGAGGACTTGCTAACCTCTTGGATTCTTCTGAGGTTTGCTTTACCAGTTTACTTGGTTTTGGAATAGGGTTCTTTTTACCGAATGAAAACACCAATTCATCATATGATCTAACACTCATAGGGGAGTAATATCTCCCAGTTTTAACTCCTCTAACGTCACTATTATACAAATATGGGAATGCTACTCTATACTCAGTACGAACTGGTTGTCTAAATATGACGCGATCCACTGAATCGAACTCTGTATAGTCATCAAATTTATCAAAATCGCTATGAAGAGGCTCAAATTTTGGTCCTCCAGGAAGAGCTACATTCAATGCCTTTGCAGTGATGAACAGAGCCAGGTCAAAGAGGTAATAGTAGTTTGGATCGGAGACATTTGCAAGTAAAGGCTTCGATATTTGATAGAGTTTTTCCATTTCTTGCACTCCAATGGTCCATTTTCTGTACAGATCACCAGATAATTCGACAAGAGGCTTCTCATCAAAAAACCAGTCCAATTGGTTAGTAAGGTCTTCGGAAATCGAAGGGTCTTGAATGGCTTCTAATGGCTCTACATCTTCCAAATGCTCGGCCCAGTCCAAAGGAGGTTCCTCATCATCAAAGGGTGGGAAATTGAGTCTTCGGAAGTTACGACGGTCTCGCTTTTCCCTTCTCATTGCTATCCACACTGAAGCCCATTGAGCAGTGTACACTGGTTCTATGACCCTCGGGATCTCGTTTATGAAAGTTATTGCTCCGGTTATATGGTAGAGAACCCGCACCTGACGAGTCTGTTCCCAAGGTTGGGGCATATTTTCAAGAAGTTTATATATGGCATGAGGAAGGTATTTAAGTGCTCCTAGATGGGCCCGTTTATCACTAGCCACACGCTTCAGAGCGAGATCTGAATGGGTATGAATGATTTTACGGAGATGCTGAGGGGGTAAAAGCACTTTGTTTACAGAAATTGGTCCTGAACGAGCCAGTTTACGGCCATATCGAGATTTTTGAAGCTCTAACCATTCAGATTTGAGTTTGTTTAAGTCATTGGATGATGGTTTCATCATGGGTTTGAGAGCCGATTGAGAGGTGGATATGGAGGGTATGGGGGGTATAGAAGCTCTAATACCTGAAGGAGGTGGTGGTGGTGGACGAGGCTTTTTCAACGCCGGGCCACTAAGCACAGAATCTACTGAACCATGGGGAAGACGTCTTCCTGGTGGAGGTGGAGGTGGAGGTAAACGGGGTGGGATTGGCGGTTTTCTGACCAGTTCTTGGGTTGAAATTTGAGCAGTAGGTGTTCCAACAGAACTTGAAGCTCCAGGCGGTCCTCTGGGTCGTTTATGGGGCCCACCAGGCGGCGGTGGCGGCGGAGGAAGCTGTTTGGCCATGTAAGAGATGAGTTAGATCTTGATGAGTTTGATGCAGGAAAAATAACCCGGTTTGGGATTTCGGTAGGAGGGTTCGCTTCGGGGTTACACACAGGAAAGGACTAAACTCATTGGTATTAGTGGGGAGAGACATCAAGGCTTAAACATGGAACAAACGGGATATGTTGATAATTATCGGGCTCCGGATGGAGGTACGTTGTACCTGAGACTATGGGATGCATTTGAGCAGGCCAGCATGAATCTGGAATCGCTTTTGTTGAAAATGAACTTAACCTTTTCCTATTGCTTATCGATATATGGATTTGCTTGTCTCTTTATGACCCTTTTATCGAATAGAACCTATGTTTGGGCCCTGACCAATACAATTCGTCAACAAATGGGCGGACATGCCAACAAGTGGGTTGACCTGAGCCGGAAATATGCCATCATCGCCCTCAGATTGGCAGTGGTGGCCGTTTCCATCAATAATCTTTACCTCTTATTAGTAGCCCTTGACTTCACTTGGAGGTTAGAAGGAGGTCAAGGGATATCGGATTGGTTATTATATTCACCGGTTGATTGGGAAGGTACTTACTTGGCTACTCCAAGAGATCAAGTCCAGATAGGTCCTACTTCTGATATGTATTGGCCTATCTTCGTGGGGTTTTGTCTTCTGCATTATGTGGAGACCTTTGTTCTGACTTTTGAGGGTTCAGATCTTCAGATTGCCAATGGTATCACCTTGTTTGAACATCTGTTTGCCTTCCATGAGGTTTCCAAAGTAGGCATTTTCTTAAAGAGTTCACGAATTCTGGCTCGTCCTAGAGAGCAGGTACTTGTTTATGCCTTATTCTCCGTAGTAGCTCATATGTGTGCTCATTTGGGGGCATTATATAATCAGAATAAGTACCGTTTGGTGTATCTGACGATTTTAGCCCTCCTGTTCATGACATACATGGGTCACAACATTTTGGAAGGTAATATATTCAAGTTCCCATTGATCATACTCCTTGGGTTCCTCCCAATATACGTTCTATTGCTTGTAGTTGCCTCTTGTGGAACCATTGCTGCCTTGGCTTATGCTGCCAATGGATTTGAACTTGAGGGACTTAACTATGCTAGTTTCTTCGAGGATGCTGACTTTGAAACTTTAGGGTTACGTCTTTGTGATGATTTTTACACTTTCCTTTTATCATTAGGGATGATAGCAGTCCAAATGGCTGGACATCCTTGTTATTACAAAGAATTGGGAGTGGTAAACCTCAGACAGAGCGTATGGGTTGAAACCCGTAGTTTGGGGTACAGAAATGTCTATAGTGATGAAGAATTTATCAACAAAACTGGGGCTGTTGGTTCGGAACCTGACCCCAAGGTACCTAAAGGAGTGATTCGGAACAGAATCTCTCATACTTTGCAATTATTGCTGCATTTGGGTACCCTTTGGGGGTCGGTTATTCGTAGATTGATATCCAGTGAACCCCAGGAAGTGCCCCATTTCATTCGGGGAGCTCGATATCGGGATGACAATAATTTGGAGGTGGTTGAAATTGATCACTTGAGTGAACAGAGAGTCATTCAATTGATAAAACTGGGATTTGAAATCTCAGAACATGATACTTCGCCAGACTATGCTTGTGAAATTGAGGCTGGAGAAGACGACGAAGAAGGAGAAGGAGAAGAAGACGATGTCGATATTACTGTTTTAGAGGACGATTCAGAAGAACTGGAGCTCGAATCTGATGAGGAAGGGGATGCTGATTTCAGTGTGATTGTTCTGCCCGACACTTTTGGATCGTTACTTCAATTGCGAGAACTTGCATCACATTTTGGAGATGACCATAGTCATGGGATGCTTACACGATCACGGTATCATAAAGAAAGAGATGAGAGAAGTGATTTGGTGGCTTTGGTAAATGAAAGACGAGATTTGGAGTCCGAGGATTATGATCTGAAGTATGTTTGTGTAGTATGCCATGTCAATGCACGGGAGGTTATATCATGGCCATGCAAATGTCTAGCGATATGTGAACCGTGTCGATTGGCTTTGATTGCAAAGGATATTCAAAGATGTGTGACATGTCGACAGAAGGTACAGGGCGTAACAAGAGTGTTTATTCCATAAGAGATAGAAGAAGGGGAAAGGGAAGAAGATATAAGATAAATATAGCATTGGCGGAAAGAACAAGACAAAGTAGAAACAAAGAAGAGTATTTGTGGAAGAGCAAGTGTAGACGGAATGATTCAAGAAGAATACAAATTAAACAGAAGGGAACGATTCATGTGGAAATGAGAAAATGAGTGGTAAAAGAGTTGAAAACATAGAGTGATACTGAAATGGATAGAGTAGAAGCAAAAGCAGGAAAGAGATATGAATAGAGTGAAACCGATGTAGTGAAACTGATAGAGTGAAACTGATTGAATGAAACTAATAGAGTGAAATCGATAGAGTGAAATCGATTGAATGAAATTAATAGAGTGAGTTTGAAAGAGAGAGGTGAAAGAGAAAGAGATGAAAGAGTGAAGACAATAAAGATCGAGAGATCAATAGCAAGGGACTGTAGAAAGGTGGTGGTGATTGACCTTACTCATTCGTCACCGGGCTGTTCTTATGTTCCCAACAGTAGAATTGTGGACATACGCCCTACAGAAGACAATAAATATCGTCTTTATCGGGTGTACAAGATGGATGATGAACATATTGCCTCCATAGTGCAGCCTTCTCCAATAGAGACAATTTTTGAGACAAGTAGAGACGGTTAGCGAGCAAATTGTACATCCGAGAGCTAAACACTACGAGATATACATGGAAATCAAGGGGCCACTTATGGGTGGTTATATGATATCAGTCTACCTTCTCACTCGTAGTTCATTCCGTAGATAAATTACAACTATCTTTTTCAAGTTATCCGTCGAATAATCAGTTTCTCTCTTCCCTTTCTTCCTTCTTTCCTTGTTCTCTGCGTCCCGTTGCAGTGGTTATGAGCAGCCCCTTTTAGTGCACCGAGGGAGCAATTAGTGGATTGTCGCTCGCTCAGCAACAGAGGAGATAAAGACGGAAAAAGCCTATCAAGCATTTGAAGTGTACATCAATTCGTAGGTCAATACAACACACGTTGTTATATGTAATCATGTATCACCATATACGATAATACACAAGATCACATATCATCACATACACTCAAACAATTCAACTCGTTGTCATTCTCTCCTGCTCTCCTGCTCTCCTTCTTTCCTGCTCTCCTGCTCTCCCCACCTTTCTCCTATTCTTTCTTCTCCGCGTGTTTTCCTTTCTCGTAAACATTTTCACATTTCTCGTTTCTCATTTCACAAATCACCATTTCATCTGTTTACCCGTGGATGAATACCGTCAGCCCCACGTCTACACCGCCTTCGTTGGAGAGTATCTCCCATGCCATAGGTGAGAACATTGTCTACTACATTGACAAACTTGATCACATCCCTGGAGGTCAAATCATTCGTAGATACGTCCGTCTGCTGTACAAAAATGACCCGGTAAGATCTCTCTTTGAACTTGCCCTCTTCTTATTTGCCCTCCATTATTTCTTGCTGCTGAAACGGAAGGAAAACAAAGGTGAACTGCTTCGTTTACGTAAACATGAAATCGATGAACTCTGTAACGAATGGCTGCCTGAACCCTTGGTTGAACCAATCGAAGATGATGAAAAATGGCAGCTTCATCTGATCCCAGAAATCATCGGTCAAAATGGTTCTCATGTCAAACTTAAGGGTCACCAGGACACAGAGATTGTCAATATGGCCACATCTGATTTCTTGGGTCTCAATAACAACCCAGACGTCATTGCTGCCGCTTGTTCCGCCATCTCCAACGCTGGTGTAGGTGCTTGTGGTCCACCAAACTTCTATGGTACTCAAGATGTACACGTTCGTTTGGAGGAGAATTTGTCGCAATTCTTGGGCACTGAACAAAGTATCTTGTATGGCCAAGACTTCGTCACCGCCGGATCAGTGATCCCTGCTTTCTTGAAAAGAGGTGATTTGGTGATCTGTGATGCTGGGGTCAATTTGGCAATTCAAAAGGCTGTCATTGTTCTGAGATGTAATATCGAATGGTTTCAGAACAACGATGTTGATGATTTAGAGCTGCTTCTTATTACCTTGGAGAAACAACTCGAAAAGGAACCTCTTAGAAGACGGTTTATCGTAACTGAAGGTCTTTTTTCTAACCTGGGGAGCCTTTGTCCACTTCCCAAGATCGTTGAATTGAAGAATCGGTTTAAATATCGTCTTCTTTTAGATGAAACTAACTCTCTTGGAGTAATTGGTAAGACTGGAAGAGGTGTTCCTGAATTCTATGGCATTTCTCGCGATGAAATCTCCATTTCCATCGGCCTGTTTGCCAATGCATTCGCTCTGTCTGGTGGTTGGTGTTCCGGGGTGAAACCCATGGTTCATCATCAACGGATCAATTCCATTGCTTATGTGTTCTCGGCTGCTCTTCCTCCTTATTCTGCTCGGGTCTCATCTCAGGCTATTACTGAAATAAATAAGCTTGATGCCACTGGATCTCTGAAATTAGTCAAATGCTTGAATTCGAGAGCCAAATTTGCTCATCGTTTAGTTGGAAAGTTGGATAAATTTGTGGTTCTTTCTAATGAAAACTCTCCTGTTGTCCATCTCTCTTTACTGCCAGAATACAGACAGGCTTTGCAACTTCCAGTCTTCTACGGGAACACCGTTACATTGGATACTGGTAAACAAGGACGTTTCCTCAATGCTTTTAATACCCTGTTCAATTTGGAGCTGTTTCTCTTACAAAAAATTGTAGATGGAGTGCTTCAACACAGTAACGTTTTAATAACTCGTCTGCAAATTATCTTGGAGCAAGAAAACCTTCCCGTGAGTGCCCCTCAGTTGCAAATCATGGTAGGGGCTTCTATTTCGGAGCAAGAAATCGAAACCGCAGTAGCTTCGTTGAAGACCGTGGCTGCTCGCATTTTAGGAGAGGTGAAATCTTCAAACGACTTGGAAAGATTACAAAATGAACTCATACTGTACTAATTCAGCCCTTTTGTTGAATTTTTTACGGGGAGAGATCTTTGTGTATATGCCCCGTTATCGTTTCAAACGGTGTTTCCGTACCTTCTAAGTCCTGTACCTTAATATCATAAACCTAGTATTTGGACTTTATCATTAGACGTTAATATATGACCTCTAGTCGTTGATGTAGTAGTCGTTGATGTAGAGGGTAGCTACTGAATATCTCCCTTATGATGTCTATATCGAACTTCTCTTCGATATCTCTATTTGTCTTAATTCTGTATATTATAAGTTCTGTCTATCTATCTATCTATCTATCTATTTATCTATTTACTCTATATATCTCTCTCTATCTATCTATTCTATACATAAACTATCGATCTATCCAACTAACCATTCTACATATAATCTATCGATCTATAATTTCTATAAATTCTATAAATTCTATCCATAAAGAATCTAATTAACTCTATTATATGCTCTCTATTTCTCTCCACTATGACTCCCTACTTCATCAAACGATTTCTTGCCTCCCGGGCTATCAGACGTGCTTCCTCTATATCATGTGCCAGCAGATGATGCAAATCCTTCACTAATCCATAAGCATCACCAAACCGACGCTGCAGAAGCGCATGTCTTGCTAGCCATAACCTTGCCTTCGAAGTCTCATCACCAATTCCCCATTCACGCTCCAGATCCAAGCACATTTTCATGTATCTGATGGTATCTCTTGCTACCCCCAATTTCTCACTCAAAATTGCCAATCGGTAAGCAATGTGAGGTTCCACCAACACTTCTTCATTAGTATCATTGGTTCCTGATGTAGCTCCACCGGCAGCAGGGTATCCATCAATAATAAGAGCCCGTTCAAATGATTTAACCGCCTCTTTAAGCTTACCCACTTGTTCGTAACATCCCCCTAATGCCTGCCACATCCGTTTATCCAATGGCTGAAGAGATGTAGCCCGTTGATAATAGTACAAAGCATACATATGCATGTCTAGAACCTCATAGGCTTGACCTAACCCATACCAGGCCCTAAAATCACGAGGATTGATATCTACGGCCCTTCTATACAGCTCAATAGCCGCATGCAGATTCTTAAGCTCTACAAACTCATGACCCATCAAAGTCCACGCTGAAAGACAATTTTGATTTAGAGTTAAAGCTCTACGATAATAAGTGATGGCCTTTTCATGTTCACCTTTCATCAGATGATAATTTGCAATGATAAAGCAAGTTTCTGGACGAAATTTGTCGATCAGAGAGGCAAATTGAGCCAAAAATGCAAGTTTACTCTTCTTTTCCATAACGTATAGCATATTAGAATAAGTATCTAAATCATCAAGACGAAGAGGATCTTGCTTTAACAATTCGTCAAATATGGCTTCTGCTTGGAAATAGTCAAGTTGATGGTAGGCAAAGAGAAATTTTTGGACTTTTAAAAAGTGGAAATTGGGGAAAAGCAGTTCTAGATTGATTAATTGAGTAGATATAGTTTGTAAAGGTTGGTAGAATTGCTGTTGTATCATTATTTCGAAGAAATCAAGCATAAATTTCAGCAGCAGCAGCAGCAGAGGGGCAGTTTTGGTCCCTTGTAGGAACTTTAATGATAATCTTTTGAAAAGACTATTTGCTTCTTCAATGGTGGAAAGGGTTGCAGCAAGTTCCTGCCATGCCAGCCAATTCCAAGGGAAAGCTACCACACTTTCAGTTAAGACTGCTTGAGCTAAGGGGTATTTTTTCCTCCTGGTATAAACTATACCACTAAGATAATTTAAAAATGGGTCATTTACTGACTCCAGATGATTTTGCAGAGCTGCTACTTCATCTAAAATTTTCAGGAACACAACCGTTGTGGAATCATTTTGATTTGAGGTGACCTTTTGAGTTCCCTCTGGAGTTGCGGTAGTATTACGTTTATCACAGGCAAGAAGAGTTGAATATAGTCTTAGAAAGGTGGCTTGAGGGCCCTTACAAAGGGACAATACGTTAGCTGCACGGTCGAATTCTTTACAAGTAAAGTAAGATCTTGCTAATAACAATTTATCGTGATCTGGAGCGTTTAGGTCATGGGACGATACAGTTGGGATTATTGGTTGTGACCTTTCTTCTGGGGTCAATTCAAGTCCTGTTAGAGCTTCTGCTGCCCATTTAGCGGCTTGATATAACTGGAGGTCAATGAGGGTCTGATGGGCGTGAACAAGTTGATTTCTGATCTCCATCGATTAAAACGAACAGTATATTGATAAACAAGAGGGGGGGAAGGTAAAAAATTGGGGCAAATTGGGGGATAAAGATGAAAATAGCCTTGGTTTATTGGCGTTTCCTTCTCTTCTTGGTAATTGATTTACGATATTTAGATAGAAATTTAATAATAAATAATAATATTATTCAATTGATTAGTCGAATTGAATTGTATTGAATACTGAAGAATACCGAAGAAGAAACGATGATGGACTTCGAAAAGGACCCTCCATATGAGTCTTTCGCCTCTGCTCATACTATGATTGGTCTTTTACAAACGGGTTCTATTCAAGAGGCTAAGGAATTACGTAAAAATTATATCTTAGATTCATTTACCGTGTCAAATTTTCATACTACCTATAAAGATTGGATCAATAGCAAAAATGGTGAAATTATCAACAACTTAGCGCCAAAATATAATGAATTGAACACCAAAATTGCCCGTTCAAATGAAGTGGTAACTAAGTTATCTCAGAAACATCAACGGGCCCGAGAAAGGGCTAGTTTCCCCGTTATAACCATCTCTCGTTCAACCGTTGAACTGCTGGGATTTTTCAAAGAGCTTTTATCAAAAACTCCTCCAAATAAAATCAGCTTCAAACTTGATGATTTGTTTATAGTAGGTAAGGGAGACATTAGAGATGGTAAACTTGATCTTGATTTTGAAACGGTCGAAAAATTGATTCAAATTGAATTCAGAATAAGAATGGAAAGGAGAGTTCAATTGGCAGTTCTTAATGCAGCTCGAACCCTGTTAGCAGCTAAGAGTAAGAAATGGACTGGAAGAACAATGCAATTGGATGATTTCATGCGTAAATTCGTTGAATTGACCCTGGAAGTGGATAGAATACGACAAAACGAAAAGGAGGACTTGGATTATTATTCTGATGAAATGGAGGAAGAAGTGGAGGATATGGAAGAGATGGATGGTGAAGATACCAAAGAAGATAAGGAGATTGATGTAGATAAGGAGGTTGAAGGTGATAAAGAGATTGATGAAGAGAAAGAGATTGATGAAGATGGAGGAATTGAAGCACCCATAGATGATCAGGAAAAAGAGATTAATGAAAAGATCGAAAATGAAGAACCTGAAAGTAGACCAGAAGAAGACGGTCAGGAAGGGATCATTGATGAAAGTATGAATAACCAGAAAAACGATGAATCGACAACCGATGGAGAAGTGGAAGAACCACAGCATCCAAGGGATGCCGAAGCCGAAGCGGCTATTGATCTTGACCTGGAGGATGAACTCATGAATGTGGATGGATAGCTAAGAGATAGAATGAATATATAGAGATAGAGAGGTAGGTGTAGATTGAGAGAGATGTAGAGAGGTAGATGTAGATACAGTGGATAGTGATTCAGACCATTCTCTTCATACAAAAAGCAGCTTTATACAAAGGTGCTTAAAGAAATCCATTCATTAATACTCTATATAGCTCCATTACCACTCTTAAAGAACTCCATTAATACTCTTACAGATCATCGTAGACTCTACAGTTATTCCTAATACTGATCATTTATTATAGAATTCTTACTCTTTCTTATCTCCAGCTGGAACAGCAGCAGCAGCAGCTTGAGGGTCTCCGTTAAGGATATACTTGAACACCTGACTAGGGGAGTCACCCAAATCGGATCTATATTTGGCTATACGACCAAGTTGGAATGCAGCAACACCTCCAAGGAAGAAGTTGACCAGTGCCAACAAGGCATTACGAGGCTTGATCACGAAACCAGCCCATCTGGTCCAAATCACTCCGGTAGCAAAAAGGGCCATTTGTTGAGTTCCAGAAACTTGTTCTACGGGACGGAAAGTGTCGTTGATTCCGGCAATAACGAGGGTCCATTTGAGTACAGGGGCCCAGAAGTGGACGGTACGGGGGCCTGTTTCAGAGTTGAGGAAACGGGTGAACCTGGAAGCGTGCTGGGCGGAGGAGGCCATGTTCTATCGATGGGTATTTCGGTTAGCAGGGAGCCGTTTTCGAGAGGGGAGCTGTGGGGAAGAGGAGGACAGTGGGAAGAGGTGGGAGGCGATGGGAGTGAGATTGGTGGAAAGTGGGAAGAGTTGGTGAATGAGGGTGAATGAGGATGAAAGAGGATGAATGAGGGTGGAAGAGGATGAATGAGGGTGGAAGAGGATAGAAGAGGGTGAAAGAAAAAAGGTGAAGTATGATTTTTCGTAGATTATGCTAATAGAGCTTCAATTCATACTACCATGGAATAGCATGTTGTTCATTACGTATTGTTTATCTTTGTTTATGCCTTCTTGCTTCAATCTTCATGGTGGTGTACTTTTTGAAAAATTATATGTCTCTACATTTTTGCATCCTTGAAAGAAAATGGAATGGAATTTTGAGCTTCAAACAATTGGTATAAAGAACGAAAAGATAACTTTAAGAGAACAACATAGCTTCTCAATCACTCACAGAGAGTGTGATGAAAATGTCACTGCTCTTCTCACATTTGACAAGTCTTCATTCTCATCTTGCCTCTGTTCTACTAACCTTAATTTTCGTTCATTGCTGCTTTTTGCTTTATTCACGCTGTTAATGTTACACAAAAGTCACATCATTCCATCCTATACCTTAATAACACCACTCCCTTTCTGCATTTCAAACATCCTATATATTTACGTCTCCACTTGTCATCTCTCTGTATTTTCAATACATCAACCCATGTTTTCTACTGTTTTAAATGTTCCAATCTCTTCATTTTACCCTAACCTTCTATATATCCACCTTGCTTGCACAACTCATAAAATATACTCTTCTTATCCGCCAACAATGCTGTAGGAGTATCAAAATCACATATCTCTCCCCTATGCAAAGTCAATATTCGATCCGAATCCATCACTGTATCTAATCTATGAGCAATAGTAATAATTGTACGGTCCAGAAAGTTTCTTCGAATGGTTTCTTGCACAACTTTGTCAGTTTGTACATCAACTGCAGCAGTAGCTTCATCAAGAACAATAATCTTAGAGGGATTGAGCAATGCTCGGGCCAAACACATCAATTGTAATTGTCCAGAGGAGAAATTCAGCCCTCCATCGGCAACCGCATAAGAAAGCTGATCACTTTCTGACAAAGTACTAATATGTTGCTTCAAATGACTGAGCTCAAGGGCATCCCACAATTCCTTATCACTGTGACGTCCTAATGGATCCAAATTTTGTCTTATAGTCCCAGAAATAGCTTGAGAGTCTTGGGGAATAATATTTAAATGTCTTCGAAGATCATATACTGACAATTTCGAAGTATCAATTCCATCAATAAATATCCCTCCTTCAACTGCTTCAATCACACGGAATAAGGCTAATGATAAAGAACTTTTACCAGCACCAGTTCTTCCAACAACACCAATTTTCTCCTGGGGTTTGATTGTAAATGAAATGTTCTTCAAGATTAAATCCAAATTCGCTCTGTACCGAGTAGAGTAATTTCTAAATTCAATTTCACCACGTTGGGGAAAACTTTCTGGTAGTTTCAAATACTCTCCGTCTTTTGGTTCTTCTTCTATAAGTTCACTATACTCCAAACATCTCTCATATGCTACTATAGTTTGTTCGACTTCAGATCTTAACCGCACGATCATTGCTAACAGATTAGTGACTTGTAAAGCATAGGTCATGATGAACCCAGCAGTACCAGCACTCAATGGATGTTTGGTAAATAAAGTTCCTACCAGTAATGTCGAGGCAGAGAGAGATGCCAAGGCACCTATAAATCCAAGACGCATTCTTAACCACCGATTCAGCAGCCGAAGAATGTAGATGCTATGCATATAGAAGTCAAAATTAGCATCATTCAAGAAACGAAATCGTTCAATTTGACGGAATGCTCGAATGGTATCAACCCCGTTAAGAGATTCTTGAAAGTGGGCATAGATGGGCAGTCTCAGAATCAGAACCAACCTCTTCAACTCTCTTGCCACCAGGGAAAAGAAACGATAATAATAAAAATAGGCCACCAGAAGCAATACAACAACAATATTGTAAAGAGGGATCACCACTGAAATAACCAATATAGTAGCGATTGTACTAAACAATCTCCCAAAAAATCTGGTGAAGATACCAGGAATTGAATCATCAACTTTAGAAATGTCAGACGTAAATCGATTCATAATTCTTCCTATGGGGGTTCTTTCAAAAAATGACATTGGCGATCTAAACATGCTAGTTGCCATTCTAGCATGAATTACTTTGGATGCTCTTATACCAAGATAAACAGAGAAAAGATAATTTCCAAAGACACCCATCATCGCATAGAACATTCCAAACAATGCATAGATCCCTACGTATTTAATAGCATCAGCATTTTCTCCGGAAGCACCATTTTTCTCTGCCCAGTGCTTGAGCCAAACATTTCCACCAATGCTAGAAATGTGCATAAGGATCAACAATATAATCCATACGATAGAACCTAACACCAGGGAAGCCTTAACATATTCCCAATAAACTCTCCATTTAACCCCTCCCAGTTCTTGCTTTTCAAGTTCTTGTTTGGTCCTAGAATTGGTCAAATCTGAAAGTGATTTCCATTGAAATGGTGCCACCGATGCCGGTAAAATTGAATTGATATCGGAGATCAGTTCTTCTTCGGATACTGCAGTAGCGTCACTACTCTCAATTAACGATGAAGCGTTTGAAATGTCAATGTTGTCAATTTTGTCGTAATTTTCAGTTTTATCAACATCTGTAGGTGTTGCCGCCAGTCCATTTCGGCCAAACTCGTTTAACAATTGTGCTAAGTTTGGGTGGTTTATTTGAGCTTCTTTGTAAGTTCCAGTTTCAATCAAACGGCCGTTTTGAAGCATTGATACACTATTCGAAAAGGGAAGAACCAGAAGTGAATTAGTAGCAAGAACAATCGTTTTCGTTTTCAAAAGTCCAGTTGATCTTGAAAGAACCTTTTCGGTGATCATTTTAGCAACATGTGAATCAACAGCCAGCAAAACATCATCTAATAAATAAACATCAGCACGCGAGTAGACGGCTCTTGCAAGAGCTAATCTAGATTTCTGCCCTCCCAGTAATGTAATCCCCTTTTCACCCACGAAAGTGTTGTCACCATCAGGCAAAATTTCAAGATCAGGCAAAAGTTGACATGCTTCAATGGTCTGCTGGTAGAATTCTTCATCATATTCATGCCCAAAGAGAATATTATCCTTTAAAGTAGAATTCAGAATCCACGGAGATTGAGAACAATAGGCAAGTAAGCCATGTACTTCAATCCGTGGCTCTTCTTTGCCATTTCCAGGCACAGCATATAATTTGCCCATAATGGAGGTTAAAAATGCCGACTTACCTGCTCCAACTTTACCAACAAGGCAATGCAATTCACCTTTGTTGGTAACAAAATCAATATCAATAAGAGCATGTTGTGGAGACGCCATTTCATCTTCATTGTTGGAAATCTTAAATGGAGCCCATAAGAAACTGGTGTTGGAAATTTTGACGGCTGGGTCACCAGGATTGGCCTTATTTGGGTATGCAATGACTTGATTAAAGTCAACTTCTGAGGCAACCAAGAAATGGGCAATTCTTTCTAACGATACCAGAGCGTCAGCCAAAGCAGTAATGATACTTGGAAGTTCAGTAAGAGGATTACTCAACATACCAAGTAAAGACAAAGCAGGAAATACAATATCCAGGGTTAATGGAATATCCTGAGTAAGAGCAAAAGTAGAAAATGTTGCAAAAGAAATCATGAAGGGTACAATTCTCCAGATAAAATTTGACACAACGCTAACTTTTCTGATTCGAGCCAAATTTTTGAGTTCTTGATTCTCTCTCACCTCTTGAAGTCGTTCATTCATAGGCTCTTCCCAGGCATACAATTTAATTGATTTAATGGTAGTAAGGATTTCATTTATCATTCTTGAGCGTGCATCCTTATACTTCATTTGAGTCTTTCTTAATCTTTTTGAAAGTTTAACAACGAAAGAATTCAAGGGAATCATTACTATTATGATGAAAATTGCTGCTAACGTCAGCTTTCCAAGAAGCATCCAGATAGATGTTAAGCAAATGATAAAATCAAGTGGTGCAATGATCAAAGTCTGGATATTCTGGGTAATTGATTGAATTTTACTTACGTCCACGGTAACCAAATTGATAATATCACCAGTGGGATACAAAGATCTGGATTCAAACAGAAGACGCATGGATTTCTCATAGATAAGAGTTGCAGTTGATGTTTGAGCACCAAAACCAGCGTTCATATTGTACAAAATGTAACTACTCATAGCGATAGTTATAGTTACCGACAAGATAAACACACTGATACAAATCATGAACCCTTGGAGGACATTTGAGTTCTCCAAACCATCTTGGTTTACTTTCCCAAAGAAAAGGATAAGCTGTCGAAGTAATTGTGGTTGAATGAATTGGATTATAGACATGAATAGTTCAATTAGACATGACATCAAAACTGTAGGACCAAAAGCTCTGAAAAGGGCAAATCCAAGTACTCTGGTGCTCCTATTCTTCTGAACTCCTTCAGGGTTCCAGTACTGTAGAAGCCTATTTCTAAAACACTCTGCAGTCAATTCATTTGCCGTACTGGGGAGATCTTCAGCCTTCAAAGTGTTGTTTACGTAGACATTACGGACCATAGGATTCAACCAAGTAAAGGTCACCTGAGAGTAGAGATGAGGCCAATTCAACTGGTCTGATTTACCTCCGGCCACAAACGCAGTACGGAGTTCATGGGTGGGTTTCCAGAGTGGCGTACTTTCAAAAACCACAATCATTATAGGGATCAATATGAGTACATAGCTAAGATGGGTCAGGAATTGAAATACAGGCCATTTTTGATGGATTTGAAACGCCGAAGTGATCTGAATCAAGATTTGTATAGGCCAGAAAACAAGCAAACTTGAATGAGGGATAGTGACGCAACCAGTTTCAATTGTATGTAAAGGTAGAACAACGAAAGCAGATACAATAGAGATGACCAATGAAGCGATGCTTCCTAGATCAAAAGGAGGCGAAATAACGTCCAGTTGGATGAAAAGTATCACCAGATATGTGATGACTACTGCCAAGCGGACAAAATGGGCAAACCCTGAGCTTTTCATGGAATAAGTACCATATCTTTGGTCTCTTAAGGACTTAAGCAAATCATGGAGTAACCATGGGACCATGAGGATGGACACCGCAATGAATACACGGCCCAAGAAGCATGGGTTAAATGCATTAGTACCCACTGGAGCATAGATGCTTTGCAGCCAGGTCCAAGGGCAGGATTGTGACATGGGCGGTAAGAATAATGAAATGCTAATGCTTCATTCACCAGTTGGAATTTATACACCTTTGGCTGCAAGATGTCGATATTATATTCGCACGGCTCGATGGTGGAGGCTTATAATGATAAAATACAACAATATAGATGGATGGGGTGGCAAAAGAGCCGGATATAGAGGATGTGAATTGGTGGGGAACTTGATGATTATGAGGTGGATAAGAGGAA
Organism: Kurtzmaniella quercitrusa; assembly: GCA_030570095.1. Lineage (NCBI taxonomy): Eukaryota > Fungi > Ascomycota > Pichiomycetes > Serinales > Debaryomycetaceae > Kurtzmaniella > Kurtzmaniella quercitrusa. The sequence continues at coordinate 86,414 of JAJLUZ010000033.1, read as the reverse complement.
TTAAATCGACAGGTTTTTGAAGAGACTGTAATAGTTATAGTTGATAGATGAATACAGATTAAACAATGTAGTCAGAGAGGTGGAAAAATCATTTGTATATAAAGTGATGGTAGATAAAGGCAGACGAGTAATGCATAGACATGAGAAGAGAGAAATGAATATACATAAAAATAAGGGAAGAGTGCCATTCGAAATATAGATATATATAGATAGATGGAACCGGAGACATTAACACGGAACAGAGTAATAGAATGTGTTTTGGGATAACGGTGGATGGGATTTAACTAGAGACGTTTACATGAACACTGACTTTGTTTAAGTTTTAAATATCTATAGGTAGTTAACAATTATTTTAGTCCTGATGCAAGGGTGATGCAAGGGTTCAGAGCGAATAGAAGTAGCTTACAGGAAAAAATAACTGCCAGCCATAACTTAGTAATCAGAAGAATCAATTAACTAAGAAGAGATATCGAAGACATCAAATATTATTTAAGAGTTGAAATAAGAGATGAGAAACAGGTGAATTACCTTGGAAAAAGATCGAATATGGGTCCGAGTCAGCGATGATAGACGAATTATTAGGTTTTCATTACTGTGTTGTTGCTTGATTAATTTGACAGACGTCAAAGTTAAAAGTATGGTAGATAAGGAAAGTGAAATTTTGCAAGAGGAGGATCTTTAGAAAGAGGAATTGTGGAAGAGGAATTGTGAAAGAAAAATCGTAGAAAATGGAATATTAGGAGGCGGAATTTCAAAGATGCTGGGGGAATTAGAGAGGAGAGAGTGGGATTTGCAAACCAATGAGCTGCTGAATAAGAAGTACTAGTTCGAAACGGAAAATGACGGAAGTTTAGTAACAAATTCATAATGAGAGGGTTGTTACTTCGTATTTTTTCAATGTAGAAAGACCGGAAGATGGAGACGAAAAGAGGCAACTGTAATGACTACCCCAATCCCTTTTAAGAAAAATTAGAAAACCGCATTCCTTGGCAATGACTAAGGGTGGCAAATCATGGTAATTGAAGGTAAATTGAAGGCAAAAGGCAGTGAATCCCATCTTGGACAAACTTTGTCTCGGGAATTTAGTCATTAAGTCCGGTGACACATTTCGGGATTAACGCAAATAATAGAAAAGGTGAAGTGTAAGTACTTCATGGCTAACCAGGATTGGGGAACTAAGAGACTTAATAGCGGAGAAGAAGAAGGAGGCGACAAGGACAAGAAGGCAGAGTTCGAAGAGATTGAAAAACCTTTTGAGGACATTGCAATGTGCCTAAATAATAGAATTGGTAATGAGCTCGAGGTCCAATTATATTGAACCTCACGAGCGGACTTATTTCCGCACTGGTGCGTGTAGACTGAAAGAACCGAAGGAGACCAAAGGAGATGAGAGGAGATGGAAAGAGTTCAGATGAAGATGTGTGTAGTGGGTTTGTGCATTGTACAATACTCTTATCTGATTGCATACTGTCACTCTTTTCATTCCCACAGACATGACCGATAAAGGGTGACGTTTACTGTGTAACGAGGCTAAGTATGCTTGGCTTCCCCAGCAATAAGACGTGGAAAGTGCGAAACGCATTGCCTAATGCATTGCGTTCGGAATCTATAGAATCTCTGAAATATAACACAATTCTGTTATTACTTTGTTGTTTCTCTGGCAACTACATCTGCAATGGGACCGTTCATGTAGACCCTGGGTTCATTCTCTATTCATGCTCTATTCAAGCTCTATTCAAGCTCTATTCATTCTCTATTTACACTCTATTCATTCTCTATTTACCATCTATTCCCCATCTATTCATCAAATGATCACCATCTGATCGTCCTATCTCCGTCGTCATCCTCTGGGCACACACCCCCACGCCCTGTGCCTTCGCCAGGGCCATAAATATATACGAACCTTTTATTAGGACTTGGCAGTGCATGCATGCCTCTGGGCAGTGAGTTTATTTTTGGCTCGGCTCATGACACTCTATTGTTGCAAGACACGAGGCTTTTATAAGAGGAACTCCCCACCCATCTACAACTGACCCATCTACAGCTGTTCCATCTACGACTGCTCTACTTCCCCATCACCCGAGTTGAATCCCTTTTGTCCCCTCCTCCCCTTTTTCGACTCCCCACTACAGTTACACCTCTCCCTCCCGTCACTCTTCCATTTGCCGAGCCTCGTTTCCATAACGTCGCTACACTTATATTTTTGTTTTTTGCCTCATAGCGCAGTTCCACCGCCGGAACCGACTTTTTTTTCACCTGCTACTCTTGCCCACCGAGAGATTGCTTTTTATCGAGGACATATAGCGGGCCCAATTCTTCGTGTAACCTAGTGATACAATGAAGTATTCAACTTTCGTAGCTGCCGCCGCCCTCGTGGCCCACACAACTGCCAAAAATGTGTCCCCGGTCCGGATAGATTTCGACATTTACGACTCTATCAGCGACAGAGGTCTTGTTAAGCGTGATGATTCCATGGAAATGGTTCTTAGTAATCAGAAATCCTTCTATATGCTGACATTATACATGGGTCTGGCCAACAATACTGTCAAAGTTCTTGTGGATACCGGATCCCTGGACTTGTGGGTACCACTGACTGACGTCTCTTGTATTTCCAGTTCCTCCTCTTACAAGCGGAGTTTGACCCATACCTTCGACCGGTTAACCCGTGTAAGTCCCGCCAATTTGCCGCGTGATGGTGATATTATAGAGTCTAATTTAGAATTGAATGACTCTTCTTCTGATAAATTCAACAGAGCTGACGATGATGCTCCACAAGTTACTGCCACTCCAACTCCAACTCTGGGTGAAGCCGCTGAACCCACCGAAGAATTAGAAGCTAAATTTGGCTTCTTCACGTATTCCACCATCACAATCGGTGGAAGTGGTAACGGGTTCTCTTGGGGAACTGACACTGCAACTGCCGCTTCAAACACGTGTTTGGATTACGGTCTGTTTGCCACTGAATCGCTGACATCTTTTAAGGAAAACACCACCACCCCTGCTTTTGAGATTGCCTACGCCGACGGGACTGGAGCCAGCGGTATTTGGGGCTACGACACTGTGACAATCGGCTCTACAGAAATCAAGGACTTGCTGTTTGCTGTTGCCAACCGTCTGTCTTCAGATATTGGAGTATTGGGAATTGGGTTTCAATCGCTTGAAACAACATATCAAGACAATATCTTGTACCAGAACTTGCCCGCTAAGCTCGTTGCTGATGGTATTATCTTGAAAAATGCTTACTCTCTTTACTTGAACTCTAGATCTGCTCTGAGTGGAAGTATTCTTTTCGGAGCAATTGATCATTCCAAATACACTGGGACACTTCAAACCGTACCCATCATTGGCCCTGAAGAGGCACTGTATTATCCCGATAAGAACCGGATTATTGTTGCTCTTTCCAGCTTGGTTTTCAGCTCACTGAGCCAAAATGTGTCCATGTTGCTGACCAACTACAGAGCCTTGTTAGATCTGGGTCTGACTGCTTCATATTTGCCTACGCTGATCTTGGAAAGTGTCGGAACTACCTTGGGTGGAACTTATAGTAGTTCTTTGGGAACCTATTACGTTTCTTGTCCCTCTTCTAGTAGTAACTACAACATCACTTTCAGTTTCTCTGGTGCCAAAATCACCGTGCCTTACGAAAACTTAGTATACTCTTCCGGATCGAGATGTTACTTGGGATTCTTTGAGCAGAGCTCACTGGATTACATTGTTTTGGGTGACAACTTCTTAAGAAGTGCATACGTTGTTTACGATTTGGAAGACTCTGAAGTTTCATTTGCTCAAGTCAACTACTCTTCCTCTGAGGACATTGAGGTGATCAGTCTGCTGGTTCCTAGTGCTACTCGTGCTGCTGCATACCTGAGCACTACTGTTGCCACTGGTTCCGTTAGTGGAGCCACTGCTGCTGCCAGTATGACTCTGGGTAGTAGTAGTACTTCTGGTTCTAGTAGCAGTGGTGGTAAGACTTCGGGTGCTGGTAAGTTCTATGTGCCAACTGCGTTTGCATTTGTTGCAATTGTTGGTGCTATTGCATTAGTTTAGTTAATCGACTTGTAGCATGATGAAACTGTAGAAACAGAAGAAGAAGAAGAAGAAGAAGAAGAAGAAGAAGAAGAAGAAGAAGAAGAAGAAGAAGAAAAGAAAAAGAAGAAGATAAAGGAGGACATTGCTGACTTAATTTAATGGATGCTTTCATCTTTATTGGTTTAATTTGATTAAGCAGGTTGAAAATTTGCTGCTAATTTGTATATGGAGAGTCTCTACCTAGAGCGGTAGTAGAAGACCAAGGACGATAAGAGTCACAATAGAGCTCAGACTGAAATCGGGCGCAAATAAGTAAAATGGAACAACCTTGAGCAATATTGAAAAAAATCTACTGAATCAGCCAGAGAGTAGAGTGACATGATGTCGTAGAAAATCCAGTGTTAGCATATCAAAGTTTTTATTAGGAAGGGAATAGAATTTATTAATAAAAATAACCATAGAGGTTATCTTTATCATAAATGAAAAGTGGAAAGAACGACGAGAAAGACGAGAGCAGAAAAAGAGACAAAGACGAGAGCAGAGGAAGAAAGAACGATGAGAGGAGAGAAAGAGACAAAGAAGGAGATACTGCGAGTAATATAATCGATATGGAGATAGAAAACGTGAAGTGATGAAAGGAATTATTATTATACATTTCTTGAAGAAGATTACCAGGAGGATAAACGAAAAGCAACGAATGTAGTTGAGTGATGTTGTATTGCAAAAAGAGATCCTACTTGATAAATTATTGAACGTACATCGTCACAGTTCACTACAGAAATAGAAGTCAGAGAATTTTTTTGCCAAATCAGTAATTGACCAATGATCGCCATGTCAAACCAATCAATGTCCCGTCATGCAAACATCAAATACAGCCAATCGATGCTAGGTGGAGATGGCGTTCACTGGTGCCGGCTGATGCCGCTGATGGCCCCCACAGATAATATACTTTTATACACGCGATGCCGAGATTCCCACTTTCCACGGAGTTCACATGCACGATTAGGGTAATAAAATTGCCAGCCTCGCTATTGGCAGGAACTGCCGTGGAACCATTAAACGGGCAAGCCTTAGTGCAGCATCGAGAACAAAAATGCCAGCGAAGGTCAAGAGGAGCCAGGCAACGAGGGTTCATTAAGAACTAATGTTGTGTAGTAAGAACTCGTTATGTAAAGTGATATTAGTCCCCAAAGGCATAATATTACACAATTGTCTAATATCAAAACCCGTGTCAGGATCTATCTTCGTCCTTGACTGTACAATAATTAGTACATCTCATCTGTTAACATCTTAAATAGCCTTATATGAATTTTAATTATCTGACATCCGCTTACACTTATCTGATATCCTCTTACACCATAGTATTTGATACACATCTCCACCAGCTTATATCATATCATGCATTACCTTCCATCTTCCATCTTCTTGTAGCATCTCAACTTTCCCTATGCCCTACAATGCCACTCACATGTTCCAATGCTTCTATGATCCCAGGAAACCGCCCGGTTCGGCTCCGGAACACAATGCATCAAAACAACAAAAGAACGCAAAAAAAAAAAAACCGAAACCTGGAGAAATCGGAGTGGAGGACGGAAAACAACCGAGGAGGTAGTAGATACTCTTGAAGAGGGAGATTTGAGATCGGACAAACGTCCGACAGCTACAGTACAAATTCCATTGCCACATATCTTATTCTTATTCACCCAACTCCCATGATTCGTATAAAATTACTCGCTTTTCTCCCCATTACCTTACCCCGAATAGCCTGGATCCTCACGTCCTGCACCCGCACCCTTACAAATTTCTCGATCTTGATTGGCCGCGGCCTCTTTTGCAACATATAAAGTGGACGATCTATCCCCTTAAATTTTTTTCTCTTTCTCCGTGCTTTCATTCTAATTAAATCAATTATGCTTTCCGCTAGACTGATTGCTAGAGGATCTCGTCGTGGGTTTTCCACCGCTGGGTTGACTCGTGACTCTCAGGTTAACCAAAATCTTTTAGAAACTCACTCTTTCATCCAATACAAGAAGCATTTGGAGAACGTGGACATTGTTAAGGCCAGACTTAATCGTCCATTGACTTACGCTGAAAAGCTCTTGTACGGTCATTTGGATGACCCTCATGGACAAGACATCCAACGTGGTGTCTCTTACTTGAAGTTGCGTCCTGACCGTGTCGCCTGTCAAGATGCTACCGCTCAAATGGCCATTTTGCAATTTATGTCCGCTGGTATGCCATCCGTCGCTACTCCATCCACCGTTCATTGTGATCATTTGATTCAAGCTCAACTCGGTGGATCCAAGGATCTTACCCGTGCTATCGACTTGAACAAGGAAGTTTACGACTTTTTGGCTTCTGCTTGTGCTAAGTACAATTTGGGTTTCTGGAAGCCAGGTTCCGGTATCATTCACCAAATTGTGTTGGAAAACTATGCCTTCCCAGGTGCCTTGTTGATTGGTACTGACTCTCACACCCCTAACGCTGGTGGTTTAGGTCAATTAGCTATCGGTGTCGGTGGTGCCGATGCTGTCGATGTCATGGCTGGTTTGCCATGGGAATTGAAGGCTCCAAAGATCATTGGTGTCAAGCTTACCGGTAAGATGTCTGGATGGACTTCTCCAAAGGATATCATCTTGAAGCTTGCTGGTATCACTACTGTCAAGGGTGGTACTGGTGCTATTGTTGAATACTTCGGTGAAGGTGTCAGCACCTTCTCTTGTACTGGTATGGGTACTATCTGTAACATGGGTGCTGAAATTGGTGCTACCACTTCCGTTTTCCCATTCAACCACTCTATGGTTGAATACTTGGACGCCACTGGAAGATCTGAAATTGCCAAGTTCGCTCAATTGTACCAAAAGGATTACCTTTCTGCCGATGAAGGTGCCGAATACGACCAAATCATTGAAATTGACTTGAACACTTTGGAACCACACATTAACGGTCCATTCACCCCAGATTTGGCTACCCCAATCTCCAAGATGAAGGAAGTTGCCGTTGCTAAGGACTGGCCTTTGGAAGTTAAGGTCGGTTTGATTGGTTCTTGTACCAACTCTTCTTACGAAGACATGACCAGAGCTGCTTCTATCATTAAGGATGCTGCCGCTCACGGATTGAAGGCTAAGTCCATTTACACCGTCTCTCCAGGTTCCGAACAAGTTAGAGCCACCATTGCTCGTGACGGTCAATTGAAGACTTTCGAAGATTTCGGTGGTGTTGTCATGGCTAACGCTTGTGGTCCATGTATCGGTCAATGGGACAGACAAGACATCAAGAAGGGTGACAAGAACACCATTGTCTCTTCTTTCAACAGAAACTTCACTTCTAGAAATGACGGTAACCCAGCCACTCACGCTTTCGTTGCCTCTCCAGAAATCACTACCGCTCTCGCCATTGCCGGTGACTTGCGTTTCAACCCTCTCACTGATACTTTGAAGGATGCTGAAGGTAAGGAATTCAAGTTGAAGGAACCAAAGGGAGTTGGTTTGCCAGTCAATGGTTACGACCCAGGTGAGAACACCTACCAAGCCCCACCAGAAGACAGAGCTTCTGTTAATGTTGTCATTTCTCCAACCTCCGACAGATTGCAAAAATTGACTCCTTTCAAGCCATGGGATGGTAAGGACGCTCTTAACATGCCAATTTTGATTAAGGCTGTTGGTAAGACCACCACTGACCATATTTCTATGGCCGGTCCATGGTTGAAGTACCGTGGTCACTTGCAAAACATTTCCAACAACTACATGATTGGTGCCACTAACGCTGAAAATGGTGAGGCCAACAACGTCAAGAACCTTTACACCGGTAAGTACGGTGGAGTTCCAGAAATCGCTGGTCAATACCGTGACACTAACCACAAGTGGGTTGTCATTGGTGACGAAAACTTTGGTGAAGGTTCTTCCAGAGAACACGCTGCTTTGGAACCAAGATACTTGGGTGGTTTTGCCATCATTACCAAGTCTTTCGCTCGTATCCACGAAACCAACTTGAAGAAGCAAGGTTTGTTACCATTGAACTTCGTTGACGTCAAGGACTACGACAAGATTCAACCAGAAGACACTGTTGATCTTCTTGGATTGACTGAATTGGCTCCAGGTAAGAACGTTGTGTTGAGAGTGCACCCACACGATGGTAGTGAGGCTTGGGATGCTCAATTGTCCCACACCTACAACCTGGAACAAATTGATTGGTTCAAGTACGGTTCTGCTTTGAACAAGATGGCTTCTCACCTGAAGTAAACTGCTTAGGCTAAGGATTGTAACTTGTATTTATCGATTAATGTCAATCTTTGTGAATAACATATTCGTGATGTAATAAGTGTAGAAAAGGACATAAGGTCTGAATTGAAGCAGTAGAAGTATTATGAAAGAGTTAGAGAGTAAGAAAGATCAAATCAAGTGGCTAGTAGTGGTCAGTCTGTTGTAAAGTACAGTGAGTTTTTTCGATCCGGGAATATATAAAGTAGTGGAGCGGTGATAAGGAGGTAGGGTGAAAGGATGATGAGGTGATAAGGTGGTAGGTAGTGTGATAAGATGTGTCGTAACTTATTTAACCTTGGCTCAACCGAGATATCTTCTCATAAGTACGTCATCATTGCTGGTGAGCCGTTGAATGCTTCTGTATTGTATTGGCATCAAGCATATTGGCATCCTTCTCAAGTGGTTAAACCCTTCGTAGCCTTTTCCGCCCCCACCTTTCTGGTTTCCTTTCATTCCATGCCTTTCACCCCTAACGCTCTTTTTATATGAGCCTTTCATTACATTGAAACCTTCGACCTTGATGTCCCTGAATTACATTAGTTCGACTCTAGAAGCGACTACTGTTGCACCTTAACTACAATTTCTCTGTTCATAATCTATTCCTATACACATATTAAAGTTACCAAAGTTTAGTGATGCTTGTTTAAGGGCTCCACCACAAGTTTCTCGAAGGTAAACATCCGGGAGATGGTTGTTTGACGCTTCAACATTTCCAAATTGTTAATCCCTTCATTGTAAAACTTACGGATGTCCTTTGGGTCGGAGAGGCCCTTGTTTTCTTTGAAACTGTCACGGACCTTTCTACGGGCGAACTCACGGAAGTTATAGTTCTCAAACTTGATTGATGTCTCAAGTAACTGCTTGTAGAGGCTCAATACCTGTCTAGTAGTGGTGGAAGACATTAATAATGAAAATATTAATCGGGCCGGTGATCAAATGTCGGGTCGTGCGGGTTCAAATGCCTGGGGTAGAGCCGAAGGGAAGATAGTGGAGGGACGAAAAGAGTTTCAGCACGAACGATGATAGAATGAAGAGACGGGCAAGAAAACTCCTCCAAGATCGTTTCCATAGGATAGACTACAAGGAGAGCCAAGAATATGGAAAAAGACCCCACATTATCAGCTCAAACTTCTATTTGATGCACATAATATCTAACTCCAAAGTTTAAACTCTAACATGCCTCTCATCACCACTGTTGTAATACAGGGCAATTTAAATTATCAATATCTCCAACACTTGTAGTTTTGATAAAATAATCTAAACCTTATGCCTTTCTGCTGTAATCCATTTTGTCACGCCTGTACTAGTGTGAAACACTTATGAAACACTTTTCATACCATATTTGATACATATCCATTTTAGTAAATATTCTTTCAACCATTTTGCAATACTTTATACCTTACATGATACAGTTATACAAATACGGTTTTTATTCTTATCTTATACAGCTGTACAATTTCACACGGTTTTATTCTTATCTTCAAAGCTGTACGGTTTTAGTCTTATCTTCACAGCTGTACAGTTTCATCCTTTCCAGTGAGCTTTTTCAAACACTCTAACCTCGGCAACATATCTCCCCTAGATACTGATTCTACTATTTTCTATTTTTGTACTCCGCTTCTTAATATTAACTTCTCTTACATTCTAATACATCTGGGTGAACGATCCCATATCTTCGTTTTTGCGTCGTTCTTTCTTCTGGAAATCATACCGCCTCCTGTTCTGCCTTCTCTGCTGCCCGTTGCTGTTCTTCTATCTTCCTCAAGTACTCCTCTAATTGCTTCTTGTCCATACTGGTCTGAGTCTTACTCTTTTTAGCCTTTGCATCAGCAAACATTTGCTCAAAAACACGAGCTTCTTCTTCTTCTTGGGCAGTTCTTTCCACTTTCGATAACTTTTCTCCAAGGTACTTCACTGCTTTGGCAGTGGCAACTTTCAGCTGTTTCAGTTTAGCATCACTAAATACCTTTTCACAGGTCTTATTCAACACTTGAGTTACTTCAAACTTGATCAGCGCCCACCCTAAGGAAATAAATTTACCCATCATGGTTTGTTCAATCTCTACCATTCTAACTTGCTCTTCTACCGTCAATGTTCCACTTTGGGCCTTCAGTTGAAGATATTCCTGTTCTACCATAAGCAGTTGCAATTGACCTTGAAGCAGTACCACCTGATGTAAAATCAGAAACACATTCTTGATGGTGGTTCCCTTACTTTTAGCCAGAGTAAACACTTTGGACATTCCAAATGTACGGGACAGGGCAATTACTGCCCCAGCTTTCTCTATATAGATTTTACCAATTAAATGCAAAATCTGAAGTCCAAAACTTTCAAGTTTCAAATCTTCAAATTCGGTATCAAGCTTCCGTTCAAACGCGGCGAATGATTCCTTATTATCCTTTGTAGCTTGGTATTGTTCAACTTTTGATTCCAATTTTGCGGCAAGTTCTTCGACTCTTTTTCTCTTTTCGGCGTCCTGCTCTTCTTGAAGCTCTCTAAGCTTGGCCCGTTGTTCTTTAGAAAGATGAGCTGCTGGTTTCTTACCAGGTTTTGCCCCAGCACTGCCAAGTTCACTTGAACTGTCATGTTTCAACATATCACCAGTAGTTGGAGCGGCCCCCGGTTCAGAACCAGAGGCAGAGGCAGAGGCAGAGGCAGAGGCAGATGTAGAGTTAGTAGCAGTAGTATTGCCACCCGTACCTTCTTGCTCCTCGTCGCCCAAAATTTCTGACGTTTTGGAAAGGTCATTAAACATTGAAAGTTCACCGATCCAGTCCTTAAATCCGTCTCCACCAAAGATCAGAGCATAAAATTCGGTCATGTCTTCTTCACTCATATTACCATTCATGCCCTCAGGCATGTCAAGCCCAAACTCATCATAATTACGTCTTTTTTCCTCATCTTGTAAAACTCCGTAAGCTTGACCAAGCTCTTGAAATTTTGTGGCCGCTTCTGGATCGTTGGCATTTTTATCAGGATGAAGTTTGATGGCCTTTTTACGGTAGGCTTTCTTTAACTCAAGTTGGGTAGCAGTTGTCTCAACTTCGAGGATATCGTAGTATGTTGTATCCTTTACCATTGTGCGGGGGTTTCCTGGGTTTTCTTGGGGTATTTGAAAGATTTTGTGGAGCCTTTTGTAGTAGTCGATACGATTATTGTTCGGAGTCAACGGCTGATTTTAATAGAGGATCGGGGAAAAAGTCCACTAAAATATGCACTCATTCCTCACAGGAATGGGCGGCTGAGGAGCCGGCGTTAACAAAAATTTACCGCTGGGGGTCACGTTTACGGACAAGGGATGATCAGGAAGTTACCGAGAAATATCTTTATGCTTATATGTGGAGAATAGGGTTTGTATCTAGAATGTAAGAGGGATATTGTGAGGAATAGCTGCAGGTACCTAGATAGAGATGCTGTTAATTCTAGTTTTGGTATGGTGAAAAATCTGGAGAAACGTGCAGTGAGAAAAAAGTACGCAAAGGCGCAGCACAGTTGCTTAGCCATTCACCATGAACAATTACTTTGATGTGTTCAATAATGGGTATTACGGGAGCTATATTGGAGGTACGAATGATTAGTAAATCTTTTCAGTTTGGTTGAACGTCATTCGAAACGTTTCAAAGTGGCTTAACTCCAGCCGTGGCCGACCACACCGGGCTGCTACAATGAAGGCTAGCAAAAAAATCATTTGTACCAATGAAGCCCATATCATCGGAGACCCCGGTTTAATTGAAACCAATAAGAATGAAATTTACATGTCAAATTACGACATATGTCCTTTGGATTGGTGTGGCATTGGCAGGTTTCTTTCAGTATAGTTCACCTGAGCAAACTGAGATATCTCTCTTATTTTTAACGAAACAAACCCTTATCGAAGATCTCTGAACACACAGAATAGCCGGCAGAAGTTTCTTGAACGGAAGGAAGCGTATACGAAAAATACTCCGAATCTGGTTGAGTCTAGACCAGATGTGGCACCACCTTGGCATGGTAAGCCATTGGTCTTATACATAAACTCACACAATTCACTTTCCACCAACTTGGTGAGTTGGCCGTTTGAATCTTTGCTTACTGTAAACATCCATACAACTGTCAAGTAAATATGAGTGTTCCAATTAACTCTCTCTTAGTTGCCTTGATTACCATTACATGGTGCCAAACAGCCACAACCCATTATAAAAATCCAAACCAAAGTCTGTCTTGTGTATGCCCGCCATCTTCGCTTTCCCCCTCCCTCCATAAGTTTTTGCTGCATTGTCCTTATCATTGTCTATCCGCCAAAGAATTGACCACTTCTGGCCACATCTGAAAGTATTCCCGATAATTCACCCACAAAATGATCAACCCCAACCAGGTCAAAATTTTCATAGATACCCCACCAAATACATCTCATTTGCAGCCAAAATGTCCCTGTAACTCATATTTATCAGCCAACTACCCCTCTTCAGGGCCCATCTTATTGGTACTTTAGTCTCGGATCTTCTCCGATTTTCCGCGCCGAAAGCTTATTAATGGACGGCTGCAGTGGGGCCGTAGCAAAAAAAAAATCAAAAAAAAAATCTTCGATAAGTTTGACACATATAAAAGAACGGAGTTTCGGAGCTGATTCCGATTGCCACAGTTAACCTTTTGCAAGATGGGATCTGGAACAGTTACCCCAGAATCCAAAAAGGGATTGGCGGATCAACTTGGTGAAGCTCATCTCAATATTCTCCCTTTTAAAAAGCTCGTGGTATGCCTTGCAACCATGGCCCTAGGTCTTTTCATTTCTTTTACCGATCAGACCTCAGTCACTATTGCATTACCCCATATTGGTAAAGATTTAAATGCAGAGTCTACAATTAATTGGGCTGGAACTGCAGCACTCTTGGCTAACACAGTTTTCCAAGTACTTTTTGGTCGTCTTTCTGATATTTTTGGCCGCAAATCCATGCTTATGAGTTGTCTCATCATATTAGCAATTGCAGATTTGGCATGCGGCTTCGCTCAAACTGGAGTACAATTTTATGTATTCAGAGCATTTGCCGGAATAGGTAATGGTGGTATTCAACTGCTTACTATGACTATTGTCTCTGATGTTGTCACTTTAAAGCAAAGAGGTAAATATCAAGGTATCTTAGTATCTAGTATAGGAATTGGTAATGCTACTGGTCCATTTATCATGGCTGCATTTATTTCAAAACTGAGTTGGAGATATTTCTATTATATGTTATGTCCCTTGGTTTGTGTGGTGGCAACGGTAATCTTCTTTCTTGTCAAAAACCCTCGTAAGAAGAATTTGGATGCCGTTTTGCTGCGTCGTGAAAAGTTTAAGCGTATAGATTATATTGGTATGCTTTTACTGACAGCAGCATTAACTTTATTATTAATTCCAATCCTGGGTGGCGGTCTGACCTATAAATGGGATAGCAGCATTGTCATTGTAATGTTCATTGTTGGCGGGCTTTGTTTGTTTGCATTTCTACTTGTCGAATGGAAAATCCCTGAATTACCAATGATCCCTATGAGATTATTTGAAAATTTACTGTTAGCCAGTATATTGGGTCTGAATTTTTTCTTTGGGATGGCATACTATGGATTTTCATTCTATATGCCCTATTATTTCCAAATTGTTCGTAATAAACTGGTAATTGAAAATTGTTGTTTCATTCTTGCCTTGGTTTTACCTCAACTGATCGTACTGATTATTGCCGGCCAAATAATTTCATGGTCAGGACATTATAAATTTGTGGTGGTAGCTGGTTACATTTTTTGGGTAATATCATGTGGTTTATTATTACTTTGGGATACAAATACTCCTACTGGGGTGTGTATTGTTGTTTTACTTATAATGGGAACTGGGGTAGGAGCTACATTCCAACCTACCATGGTTGCAGCCCAGGCTCAAGCTAAGAAAAGTGAAAGAGCGGTAGTCATTTCTGCCAGAAATGTCATCAGACTGTTTGGAGGTGCAATGGGGGTATCAATGGGTTCACTTATTGTTAGTAATTCCATGCTAGGCAAAATTAACAAAGCAATGGTCAATCCTGGGGAATACAGCAATATCCCTCAAAGTTACTTAATTTACTTGAAGAACCACATTTATCTGCGTATAGACGTTACAGGATTAAACCTGGACCAACAGAAAATAATCAGAAAGTTGTACATGGAATCAATTAGAGATTTTTTTTACTTACTTATCCCATTGATTGCAATTTGTCTTTTGAGCACATTGGTGGTTAAAGATCGTGGTTTACAATGCATTGATGAAATTGAAGAGACAAACAATTCCCAAAAAGATGAAGCTCAATCCGAGGCAAGTATTAGGCGTTCAGTTGAGACTGGAGAAGCATCTCATCAACGAACAGAAAAGGTAGTGGTCGATAAAGAGAAAGCAATATGAAGATAAGAGGGGGAGGGAACCATTCATTTCGTAAACATCTATGTTGAAAAAATACATTAGAGAGTAACAATGTCATCGAATTGATGAAGAACACGGTAAATACGAATCAAAATATGAGTGTTAATCAGTATACGCATACTTAATTGAGAAGTAGTTAACAAAGGGAGTATCCCGGGAAAACTACCGATATAATCACAGGATGAAACAAGCATTGATATTAAAGAAGCATTGAGCATAGAAATCAACACATTTACTTAGAGAGATAAACATAATAAGAATGTATTTGTAGAGAATTCCCATAAATAGAAACCTACCAATATAAACCCCGCTACTTAGCGCTTATTGGATGGCAACCGACATATTTAAAAATGAACTTCATCTATGTAAATCCATATTTTCGAGGATATGCTTACACATTGATTAATTTTTGTATAATCTCGATATATTAACTATACACCCATTTCATTTTACCGTCTCTTTTTACCATCTCTTTTCAGTAACCAGCAACTCCGAATAGCCTCTTACACTACTGCTGACCAAATAGATTGTCAACCTGGATGCCCTGATTTTGTAAGAAATCATGCAAATAAGAAGCTCCTTGACCCGCAGCATCATACATTTGTTGGGAATCTAAATTATTCTGTAAATAATCGAATCCTTCTTTGGTTATTTCATAAGTGTCACCATTTATATCCATAGATAAATATGCATCATCAGCGTACGAGAATAACTTAACACCCCACCTAACCATAGTGTCAAATGCATCAGATGGATCGGATGCAAAGTTAAGAAACCCTTCTTTGAAAAATTCTGTTTTATCGTGCAAAAGCCAATGAGTGATATTGGGAAGATCTTGGGTAAGAAATGTGGTACCTCTATAGTAAGTAGCCAAACCAACAATTCCAATAATAGAAATTAATGATAATTTGAGCCATATCATAAATAAACCATACCAAAATCTAGCCATAGCTTTTGCCGTCCTAATAAAGAACTTGAATGCAAGATATCCTACTACCACAATCACTAAAATACGAGTTATGGTTGGATAGTTTTGGAACCCCCATTGAATAAGTAAAAGAAGGTAGTAAAATGATACCAAAATGATGGCCACTGTATTAGTGAATATAGATGTAGCAATAGAAACAACCCCCATATTGCTAATATAACCTTATAACTTAAAATTTTTGATTCCTTTCTCTAAGTCGATGTGTTACGTGGAAGAAATGATGGCCTAATTAGGAATTCAGTTGACGCCTCTCGACCTAAAAAGGAAATGAACCCCTCCATCGAAATCAGAGAGACTGCACAAAGTTATCAAGTCGGTTCCGGCATATAGCTTCCCGAATTCAGTTTTCATCACCAGAGCTCTTAAGAACGACTAAGTGATTCGATATAATTTGAAGGTGCCAATCAATCAGCATACTAACGGCATGGATCAACAACAACTATTAAACCAAACGCACATCAATTATGTGCATGCGCTAGATTCGGAGATAACCCGCGAAACTCTCGAATATTGGCTTTCAGAACATCTTAGACTCAATGGAGTCTATTGGGGCACTACCGCATTATCATTATTGGGATCATCCTTTGAGATCAACGAAATTTCCAAATTTGTAGAATCATGTTTTGATGCTCAAGTTGGTGGTTATGGGGCATTTCCTGGGCATGATGCACATATTTTAAGCACCCTTTCTGCAATTCAAATTCTCACCACTTATAACCTCCCAATTAATCATAAAGAACAAGTGGCTAAATATATAAAGAGCCTACAATTACCTAATGGGGCATTTCAGGGCGACAATTTCGGAGAAATTGATACAAGATTTGTTTACGTAGCATTATGTTGTCTCTCAATATTGGGAGAACTTGAGCCAAAGATATGTAGGAAAGCCACCGATTTCATAAAAAATTGTGGGAATTTTGATGGTGGATTTGGTATGGTGCCTGGAGCTGAATCTCATGCAGCTCAGGTGCTTTGCTGTATAGCGGCGCTTAAAATAGCAGGTACGGTCGATGAAATTGATGTAAACAAGACCGCCAGGTGGCTTAGTGAAAGGCAGGTTCTACCATCTGGTGGTCTCAATGGAAGACCAGAAAAGCTTCCGGACGTTTGTTATTCTTGGTGGGTATTATCTTCGTTAGAAATATTAGAAAAGCTTCATTGGGTAGACAAGGAAAAACTAATAGAGTTTATTTTATCATGTCAAGACAAAGAGGGGGGATTTTCAGATAGACCAGGAAATGTTACTGATGTGTTTCATACATGTTTCGGAATTGCTGGATTGGCATTGCTTGATCATAAAAGATTTAATTTACAGCAAGTTGACCCCCTCTACTGTATGCCAATTAAGCTTACAGGACTGT
Source organism: Kurtzmaniella quercitrusa (assembly GCA_030570095.1). Taxonomy (NCBI): domain Eukaryota; kingdom Fungi; phylum Ascomycota; class Pichiomycetes; order Serinales; family Debaryomycetaceae; genus Kurtzmaniella; species Kurtzmaniella quercitrusa. Next base: position 69,374 of record JAJLUZ010000033.1, on the reverse strand, counting down.
TCCAAAGACTTGGCAAATAGTTTTATGAAGCACTCAAACCAACAACGATCATCTACAATTAACTAAGTGTTTAGCTATTATTCAATTATTTAGACCAACTCTAAGTAACAATTTAATTTACCTATTGAAGATATAATCGATCACCTGACGCATATTTTTATCGCTGTAACGGACATAATTATTTGTCCTTTTATTCAATTTTGAGGTGTGTCGCTCCTTTTTTTATGCTTGCAGTAGTAAAACCCCTCACTAAAACCCCTCTTAGCCGCCGAGCGTTACCGGAATATCCTTTATCCTCAACGCACCACGTCTTATGTAAGTAAGATAAACTACGTGTGGCTGTGCCTTTCAAGGTCATAGATTGTATAAGAGATCACATTGGAAGTTTACTTGATTTCATTTACCTCTTTCCTTTAGTTTTTAATCGTCCACTGTTGCAACGCTACACTTACTTTGTATTTCCGTCCTCTGCAGAGAATGATAATTATATACAGGTGGTACATTTTTTACGAAAATTTTCCGGGGCGTTTAGGTGACACACTCAACAAGCGGGTACTTTTTACGTAGGTATCGACTATAGAAGGAATATTTGATAAATTAAAAATAAGCAAAACGTCAACTTAAGTACAGCAACGTAACAAATTTAACCGAGGTTGAAACACTGGTGGGCTACAGTTTGACTTTTATCATCTGGTCATTATTGGTCAAGTGTTTCTGAAAAGAGGATTTCCCAAAAAGTTGTAAAGAATGTTTAAAGAATTGGTGGCTGTATATAATGAGCGCAGTTTCAGTTGAATAAAGGTACCGATGCAGATGAAGGAACGAGGATGTAAGAAAGGGCCTTAAGGATTTTTTAAAGCACAAAAATAATTAGCGATTAAATAAGTGTGATGTAAGGTCTAATTTGTATTATTTGAAATGATCTAATAAGACTAAAATCAATTTTTTTACAATGTTCAGGGGTAGAAAGTGAATAACATAGGTACATCCTTAGAGCTTAACCACCCAAACCATCTTTCCCACTCTGTGACAACTTTTTTTTTGTTTTGACGATGAACATCGTACTTATGACTCTGTGCGTATTTTATTTTTTTTTCTTCAAGCAAAGTATAACGCACAGTTTTACAGGATGCAGAATACTATTGAACTTCGTATAAGAGTTTTGTTGAAGGACACATTTCCTTGAGTTAAGGTAAGGGAAATGGCTCTTACACACTATAAAAAGGGAAAATTCAAGATATTTAGAAACAAAAGGTTCCCAGTTTTTGGGGATAATGTAAAATGCACCGTTACTATTGTTCTAAGACTTTAGGAACTCCCTCAGACATTCTGATGCGAAACACTCTAATGACTATCTTAATGCAAAAACCGGCAATTGTGGAAATGGAGGCGGGTTAATTAAGAAGAAAATTGACCAGATGTTTGGCGTCGTCGTCTACATAGATAGAAGTATCCGCCTCTGGGGAAGAATTCAGTAACCCAGATTCAACACCAGTGTTAATGTTTTGTTTCAGCAAATTGACATTAGCTTTTAATCTGTTTTTATCTTGTTTAAGTTCATCTGCGTTGTCATCTGCCGGCAGGTCATGCAGAAATACTTTATCTTTTGGGCTGTTAGTTGAAGTTGGCAGCTTAATCTCCTCATTTTTATCATCAGTTGCTTGACTACTGACACTTTCTCTTCGATGATCCGAATCCTCTTTAATTGAATCAGCCAGTCTATCTTTTTCAGTAGTACCACTAACTAATCTTCTCCATCTAAATTGACATGCATTTGGAGTTCTATCTTCAAAATAACTCAGCATTTCTCTCCAACCCAATTTTTGTACCTCTTTTAATTCTCTTAAAAGTCGATCCTCTTTACCAGTCCAAATAGTCAGATGCTTCAGCTTCTTCCTGCTTTTGAATTGTCGCAGGGGCATATACTGAGGGGAATAAACTTGAGAATATTGATTAGGAGACATATAATATGGTAGATAAAATGGCATACCTGGTTGAGGTGGTTGATGTGGTTGAGGTGGTTGATGCATTTGAGCCATTTGTTGACCAGGTGGCCCCAGTTGCATTCCTGGGGCAATAATCACGGGAAGTCCTGGAGGGGCCCCCATCGTTTGAGGAGGAACATGCGATAGTTGAGCCATTACTGGACCAACTCCATTTGAAAGTCTATGATGTTCATGCATTAGTTGACCATGACCCGATGATTGTAAGGCCACCATATATGATTCTTGATTTGAGGGAGAAGTAAACCCTCCGTGTTTATTGTTGTGGTGGGGTTGAGGTAGATGAATATTCAGTAAAGATGTATCTGATGAATTTCGATGACCTTGAATTGGTTGATATTGGTATTGATTTGGTTGCAGTTGACCATGCGTTTGAATCAGTCCATTGGGAGGAGGTGGAATAATTGGAAGATTTGAACTTGAAGGAATGGTATATACTGGGATAGGAGGCACCGATTGTTCATCCATTGAAGGGTTAATCACAGTGGTGGAGGAATTGTTCAGCGGAGGATGATATAACGACGCATTATCCCGGTATGGCATTTTCATCGCTAACATGCTCGAAGTTGTAAGCAATAATTTTCGTTGTTCTCAATCCTGTTGAACTTTTCGCCAAAAATTTATACACCTCGGGATCAGTTCGCTAAATAGTTAACGAATTCCTACATATTTATTCTTTAAAATGTTTTATTCCAACTGCTGCACAAGGAAGATCTCGTACGAATATGCAAGGAAAGAGAATGCAGTAGGGTCAATTTAATTTTTTTACACTTTTTTATTTCATAATAGCTAGGCTGTATGCGACCCACTGCCTGCATTCTAGTACATCCAAGGAATATTTGAGCAAGAAAAATACCGGACATAGGGTTGTAGTTGAGAGGAGAAGGGTGGGAAGGTTTTATTATTGAGAAAAATAGATTAGCGGAAAAAAGTGCAAAAAATAAGCACTTTTAAAGCATGAATGATTGTTTGTCTCATCAGTCATGACATGGAAATCATGGAAATCATGAAAATCATCCGCTAAATGCATGTGGTTATCTAGATGCTGGACTGTTATTTAACACTAAACTAAACCTTTTTTTTCTGTTTTAGGCCAACTAGCATACGTCCCTATTTTAAGTGTACTCATTTTATTTAAGTTTATTCCCCGTAAAAGTAACTTTTATTGATCATTTATCCGCAGGGACGTGAAGTCAGTTCTGATTTTTTTTTCCACAATTTTTTTTTCTCACGTAAATTTCACAACGACCCCCATATTTTTACGTATCGCACGCGCGTTAGGGCTCCCCAATGCTTCTAGTAATCGTTAATCAGGTAAGGGGCTGGGATTAGACAAATTAAAATATATTTCGAGACAAGATTAGTGAGCTCTCAAAAAAAAACATTTAACCATCTAGATAATGATAACAAGTCTTGGTTTTATTGCTAATTTCTTTTTTTTTATCCGTATTTATTACACCTTATTCTCCTGATCTTTTTCCTGACCTGACATAGATTTTCCGCATTTTAACACTTGGTTGTATGCTTTTCTCTATTGATTATCACTTGTCAACGTCCAAAATCCGCGTGTGTCAAACATGTTGTGTGTGGGCTATAGTTGCAGTATTACGCATCAGATATGCATCAATAAGTACAACTCACATTAATTTGCAGCTGATTTCGAAAATATCCCACATCGTCGTGGTTACAATAATTAGCGAGATATTTGTTACTGACCAACAGTTATTTTTTTACTTTGTGATTTTTCGTTTTTTTTTTTATTTTTTTACCTTATCACTTACATGGCAAACCATGTCCTCATCTTTCTTATTGCAGCTCTGCCTCATTTAATATTATCTAAGTTATTTTTCATCATGTTGAACTTGATATTAGCAGATAGTTCCTCCACACAACTCTAATTGGTTTAATATAGAGTTACCGAGCAGCGAAGGATTTGATTCTAGCCCATTTACTCATTTCCCGCTTTAATGCGAGGCTCGAGAAAACTCAAACTATTCTACTTTGCATTGTTTCGACCCCACTTGACCCTATCTTCATGTAGAACATACTAATCAAAAACTAGTCACTTAACTCGACACACTTGATGCTATGTTTAAATCTATCTAATTATGTAGCGGATTGTAAAAATAACTTCTATTGTATATGGCCGTTATGCATGTTATTGATTGACGGTGTTGCTGGATTCTTCGCCGGGGGAGGGGATAAAACAAAAGTTTCGGAAGATATGTCTTAAATCAAGCCGAAATTAAACAGTAGATACTGTTAAGGATTGTGTCGGTCGAAAATTCATCATAAAAAACTGACGCAGGGTGGTGCCTCATAACGGATGAACATATTTTAGACTTCTGACGTTTTATATCAGGTTATTTAAATTTCGAACAAAAGTTGCATCAACTTGCAACTTCGAACACGACAAAGGAAGTACTTAAAATTTTTGTTAAGCAGTTTCGCATCTCATAAGTAAGCATAAACGTTTTTCCATTTAGGAGTTGCAGCCGTTCAAATGTTGGGGACATAAAACATTAGAAACATGAGACCAAATCAATTGTTTCACTCTAGTTACGATGTTTGGGCTTTGAGATGCTTGGTGATGTGGGTCACGGTAGCAGGAAATTGGTTTTGACCTTTTATGGTGCACTAATTTCAAATTCCGAATCATGCAGCAAGCATGAAATCATACTTTTTATGGCAGGAAGTAAACTCAACAAATTTGTTCCTATTAAAAGAACGGTTCTTTAATTGGCGATCATGACCATCGGTATTGTGGATTAGAGTTCTCAAACATCGTTCGACAATAACATTTGTATCAAGATTTAGCGATTTTACCATTTTACGACATAAGTAAACAGTAATGCACAATAAGGCGTTTAGCATTATGAATTATGCGTAGAAGTACAGAAAAAATTACAAACAGAGACGATTGTTCTAGAAAACTTATATTACGCGTACTATTTGGGAGCAATGATCTTCGTTGACAATATGAGGTCTAACTTATTGTTTCTATCAGGCGGTAATGCGCAGCCAGTTCACGATTACGGTCATTAAAATAACTACGTCGAGGTATAGTGGTGCCTTTATTTATGATGACCTAATTACTATTTCGGTGACATGTAGATGGAAATGTAGAAATGAATACGATGAATATTAACTAATCGTGTACTACGCCACCTTATTATTTGATCTATAAGTTAACCTATAAATGAAACTAATTAAGATTGCAATATATTAATATTGATGAAGGCAGGCGTTTTTCTTTCGGAAATTAATAACCTAAAGCTGGTGACAAGCACCATAATAGAATTAACCTCCCCACAGACCATATAAGCGAGCCCATTCTTCATGTTGCTCGATACCTTGTGTCAGAACACTAGGACGAATATATTCCATCAGTTTTACAAAATCAGGAAGTCCAACTGCTCTAATTTGGTCCCGAGGAGTGGTCAAGATTTTATCTCCGAGTTCTCTTAAGGGTCCCATTGCTGCATCTTTAGTTAATGCAGTAATATCGGATCCAGAAAATCCTTGAGTTCTGTTGACCAATTCAGTAAAGTCTTCGTCATTCATTGTATGCTTCTGATGGGATAAAAGATGTCTAAGATGGGTTTCTCTTGTGGCATCTTCGGGTAATGGGATATATTGTCTTTTAACGAATCTACGACGAGCTGCTTCATCAATTGCCCATGGCACATTGGTAGCACCCAAAATTAAAACTCTTGAAACATCACCTTCAGTATCTTTACCAGCTGCAGCACTTGATAGTTCACTCCATTGGATCAAAAATTCGTTTTTAATTCTTCTTGAACTCTCTACTTCTCCTTCTACTCGTTGACTCAATAACGAATCAATTTCATCAATGAAAACAATCAGGGGGGCAAGCCTTCTAGCAAGTAAAAACAATGCTTTGACCAATTTTTCACTCTCTCCAAGGTATTTTGATGTAAGCAGGGATGCAGAGATGGAAAAAAAAGTCAGTTTCAGTTCAGTGGCCACCGCTCTAGCAAGCATAGTTTTACCAGTACCAGGAGGACCGAAAAGCAATAAACCTCGAGCTGGTTCTCTCAATCCTGAGAATAAATCGGGTCTAAGAAATGGATAAACGACGGTTTCTTTAAGAGTACTCTTCGCTTGTTCAAGTCCAGCAATATCGGTCCAGAAAACTTCATCGCCATGGACTACAATATCGTTTAATATTTGTTTACCAGCTACAATATCAATTCCTTTGATTTCCGAAAGAAGTAAGTCTTCCTCTGTAGCAGTAAGTTGTTGATCCTTGTCGTAACCCAGAAGTAAATCGTCCATTGTAGGAGACATAATTTCTGGCTTTGTAGAATCTGATTCTTGTTCTTGGGATTTTTTAATTGGTTCTTTACTACTAGGATTAGCAGTGGAGGAGGTCTTTTTAAGGGTGTCTGGCTTTTCCAGAGCAAGAGATTCTGGTCTTTTCTGTGGTTTATTCTTAGGGGTTGCCTTGATGTAGATTTTAGGAACAGTAGTTGACTTGTAATAACTTCCATTTGGTTTATTTGAGTTGGATTGGGCAGTGGAGGAAGCTGTCACAGAAGAAGGGTGAGTCACTGGCAGGCCCATTGAAGATGCTGGAGCTTCTGTAGGAGGTGAAACGTTTCTGCTGGTAACAGGACGACCACTCTTCTTAGCTTGAGCTCTCATAATTCCACTCACATTAAGAGGTTTAGGTTTACTATATGAATATTTAGGTCTGACATCCAGTGTACTCTTCGTTTTCCTAGTAGGACTGACCGATCTAGCAGGTGGTCTGACTAGATCATCTTGTCTACGGGGCGGCTTTATTTCTTCACTTTTACGAGTTTTGGGTGGGGAAAGAGATATGAGGGGTGTGGAATTTGTAGGTTTAAGACTAGGAATATCAGAAATAGCCAATCCTTTAAACTCAGACTCCATGGGATAACCAGGGTCAATACGATCCCAGTCTTGATCAAAATCAGCAAATTCGTCCTCACCTACAATTGGGGACATGTTACCCACCGATTTCAGATAGTAAGAATCTGGAATCCCGGAGTACAGGGTGGTTCCTAGTCCTGAGTTTGATGGTGAACTATTGTTACCATTGTTTGAGCTTGGTTGAGACCACAGAACATTGGCAGCCTTATTGGCACTTTCAGCCAGAGCATTACGAGTTCCTTGTGGAGGGCGAAGAGATTTCCTCATCCCTCTCGGTTGGGTATTGAGTTGTCTACTGGGGGCACCTTTACGCAATGAAGGGACACTCATGGACGAAGAACTTGCTGAAGGAGAAGGTCTTGAATCAAATTTGGAGGTCGATTGATTCGATTTCCTGGTTGCCTCTTCCACCCGGAGTTGACAACGAATGAGATGCTTAACGTTTTGGTCCCGAAGTGCTTTCAATTCTTGAAAAAGCATTGTCTCTTCCGGTGAAAATTTCAGTTGCTGTTTTTCAAGCGATTCGATTCGGAACAGGATCAGGGTATGAAGCAGTTTCCAACCCTTGAGGGCACCATCTACATCTCCGCTGTCTTCGAAGGCTAGGTTTTGAAATGTCAGGTTACAAGCGCCCATATGAACGTTTTGAAGTTCTTCAAACACCAGAAGATTCTGAGGTTTTTTACGACCAAACATATTGAAGTGTTAGGGAATGGGAGGGAAGTGGTTGAGAAATGACGAATGACGGGTGAAGATCCCAGTGGATGCAAGTTCAGACGTAAGGGAGATCTGCTTAAAGTACCAGTGATAGAACCAGTGTATTGGTATTATGACAAGTGGGGAGGAAGTAGGGGGAAGGTGGGGTGAGTTGGGTTGGCACAAATAGGTCTTGTGATGGAAGACTGATACAGCAATACAAAAAAAGGATCACTTGACACGGAACGGCGGAAACAAAACTGGGCCCCTGGTGAGTCTAGAAGTATCAGGGTGAAACAGGTAGTATCTGGAGGGTCTATCTATGCTATAAGGGTGGTGAGCCTGAGCTACACGATGCAATTATAAGGTACTGTTCTGATTCTGCCTGCCAGAAGTCTGAAGCCGTGAGTCGTTCACCAAATCGAGCTTGACTTGGCGATTTTGTGTGCGAGAGAAATGGGAGGAATGTCGATAAGACCTAAATGGGAGAAAATGGGGGGCACAGGAGAGAGGAAACGACGCAGAGAATAAAAAGGATGGGAAGATAAGCTTCACCAGTATCAGGTTTAATGGCTTAAGGAGCGACTTTTGTATATATCAAGGAGCATTCTAAGTTTTATGAGTAGTTTGGGTTGTCTGTTTTTGCAAAGCTTAAATTATCTGCCGATGTGATCATCGTATCTACCCTAATATCGACTCTTATCAGCGTCTGACCGCAATGCTCCGTAGTGGCAATACTAGGAGGGGCCATTCAGGTAAGATACGCTTATTAGTTGGTAGTTTGATTGGTACGGCCTCAGTGTTTCAGTGTTGGCTTGTTGATACTGTAGAAAGCTGTTCAGTGTAAAAGATGACGCTATTCATAAAATATCGTCAAACGTTAATTTGTATTATCAAAGTATTTTCATTCTCCGTGTCGATCTTCGATTTCAACACCCTTCTTAACTCAATCTCTTGGAACTCAGTCAACTCTAGACTCTTCGACATAGGAAAGAAGAACTAACACGTATCACTGCAATACCACTTAATAGCATTCAAATAGCATTACTAAAATAGCCTTCACTCTAATAGCATCACTGGAATCTGATTGCGGTGATCTACTCTTTCAGAATATATATATATGAGGAAGATGATATATTTAGTCATCAAATGCTACTCACTTGATCATTTCATTATTAATAGAAAGTGTTTCAATTCTCTAAAAACCACCAATGCATAAAATCTGTGAATAATCAAATTAAACATAGCTGTACCTCTATCAATGCAAAGGTATCAAGTCGGCTCGAGCACTCACACGCATCACACACATCGAAATTCTTTGCTCGCTCCTGATATTTTGATTGTCGTGCCACATCTTCTTAATGAACACGGAATCATCATTTACTACAATAGCGCATGTATCGGAATCTCCCGGGTTTATCAAATGTATCATGTAACATAGAAATGCAACCCTTTTAATACAAAAGTTGCATTTACTTCTTTTAATAATATTTTACACCAAACGAACATCAGAATACATCATATGACTTTCGTAAGGTATGGTACATGGCCATTGACATGATGATAGCAAATGAACCATTATTGCTAATTATATGGAATTGTATCCTTCATCGCAACAACCATAGACACTTTCCGTTGACCTTAAAGTTCAGACGTCACCTAAAATACCGTTTAAACAGCTTTTGCTTTGATGCTGCTGATAACTAAAAAAACAATTCCGCGGAAGCTTGCCGTTGCATTCATATGTTCACTGCATCAGCGAGAGTTAAAAATAACCAACTTCAATGCAATGCAGAGTTGATATTATTATTCCTAAGCAGCAAATGTTACAATGCAGAAAAGATTGACAACTGAATCAGGTACATCAGTCGTGTTTATTGAAAAGGATCTAAATATTTTCGCCAAGAACTAACACACCAAGTATTTGTACTTGAATTAGTCATTTTTTACCGGTGTGGTAATAATCTGTGCATCGCAGATATCATAAACCCGACGTATGCAATTTAATCAACCCCATTTCGTTCCAGTGGCACCAAACGTAACCTCGAGCATGGCAGTAGAAAGTAAACGTCTAAATATCTGCGACCCTATTAAAAATTAATCTGATCATCGGGTTTATTGAACTCAATTGAACTAATTGGGCCCTCTCTTCACATCATGGGCAGTATTATACTCTACAGCATCGCCTTAATCTACAGGGTTTACACAGAGTAATAATCTACTAAAAAAAGAAACATGTTGTAGCATAACGGGACACACTATCGTGGGACGTAAATAGCGTATACTTTAGTAACTACTGTTCAGTCTAACCAGATATTTCAACATAATCAACAACTTCACAGTGACCAAGCTCCAGATCTCGACGTACGACTTCCTAAATTAATAGGCAAGTCTGTCAAAATCTCCCTCAAAAAGAAGGTAAGATATCAGCCTCCGCTCCATCAACTAACGTATTGTATTTCTGTCTGGTAACAACTTTCATGGTGATTTTTTAATCTACCAAAAAATTCTTCTTTATAGCTCGTCGATGCCCGCGTCCGGGTAACCTAAACTGTTAGGCTTCAAGCACAAAAAATTGTTGCAACAGAATGATTTATTTTTTTTTGTATATATTATTATTCTATAATCATTAAAAATATACCTCTCTGAAGGATACTTGCTTCGTAGAAGGCATGTATTCTGCGTAATTCAATGCTCTTGATGTCCCCGTGAGTATGCCAATGTTTATGCATTTACAGCCGTTATATATGACTTCAAATCGGCCAATCGTAGCATCATTAATGATCATAATTGTGGGTAATGGCTCTATCCGGAGGGCGAAGTCGTAGTATGGTTTAATTACTTTCAAGTCACTTTTAAACGGCTGCATAAATCCCTGATCTAAAATAGTCTTTACCAATTTTCGTGCTCTTCTTACCTTTGTAGGTACGTGAGTAGAATCTGTGGAATTTATTTCTTGTTGCTTTTGCCCTTCCTTTAATCTTTCCTCTTCTACTTCGTTGGGAAAGATAATATCATTTCTCTTCAACTTTAAAGTTATGTCATCTCTCATTATAGCGATTTCCTGCAGTAGATAGTTAATTCTAGTCGGGTTCCAAGCTGCTATAAGATTTTCTTTCGGGATAATCCGAGCTAATCTACTCATGAAAACACTTGGAATTCCCTTTTGAGGCCATGCCTGAGTACTAGATCCCCCCATAGAAAAGGTCGATTGCCATGGATCGTCACTACCAGGTATAAATACGAATTGACAACTAGATACTAACGTAGGAAATTTGCTCAAGATTACCGCCAATTGATCAAATAAATTTTTATACTCAGCTGAAGAAGATGGAGCAGTAGGGGACGTACTTGTAGCAGTAAGTGGAGTCAGGACAAAAGAACCAGAAAATACAATATTTAAGATTTCTTCCCCTTCAAGGAGTTCATTTTCAAGTCTTTGAAACAATTTTTTCAATCCCAACATCACTTTTTCACTATCTAAATGGCAATCCACCCCTAAGAAGATCATTTTATGGGAATGCTGTTTTTCTACCGCTTGTAATCGTTTTCTAAATGGACGATCTACTCGCATAATATGATTAGTTTCTAAAATTTTACCTTCACTCTCTTGCAACCCCATAAAATCTAAATCTCCAAATGCCCCCAAGGAAATATCTCTTCTTTCACATGATGGCTGTCCCATGTTTGATACGTGGAAACAACCTCCCACTCCAGAACCAACTGAAGCGGTTTCTATACCTCCAGAGGCAGAATAAATTCCCTCTACAATGACAAACATCCCCGTACAATAGTAAGAACCATCATTTTTATACGCTTGAGTTATACTCAAGGTTATGCGGTCAGTCTTATCCTCCAAAGAATAATCACCGTTTTCATTCTGGGCCAAAAGTCCAAAAAGTAGAAATCGTTGTCCACTACGACCCAAAAGGTTCTTTACAAGGGTAATTTGATATGATTCAGAGGCATTACCTGATCTCAGATGGAAAGAGGTGATCAGTTTTTTCTGGAAACTTTCATTTCTCATGAGTCTATCATATACTACGTTATATCTATTAGCAAAGTATTCAATCTGGTTGGATACGGCCATTGGGTTACCATTTCTTACGAGCCAAAACTGTTTCCTGGTTCTATCGTAAGAGTATTTGGGTTGATCATCACCGCTAAGGACCCGGAAATAATGGTGCCACACAATAGAGTTGGCTTCATCATTGATTTGAGGTCCGGATGTATTACCTTCTACGTCCACTATTGTATCTGAGCGACCAGCGACGCGTAAATCTTCTTCTTTTTCTTCTTCTTGTTGTTGATGTTGATGTTGTCCAGCTTTGGCGATCAATTGATCGAGGGAAACATTTCTAGCCGGGGTCTTCGAAGAGGAGGATATTTCAGCAATAACCTGTGAAAGACCGGCTCCATCTATGAATAACCCTCTATCCTGGCTCTTCCATGTTTTAGCTATAGTTTCTAGGTACTGATGCAGTGATGGGCCCTTCCAATCACTACCAAAGCGAAGACCAAGAGTTTCTGTGAGCACTTTGAGGGCCTCCGTCTGGACGTTGAGGCCGTGTTTCTTCAGGAGAATACGGTATGCAAAGGGACGAACATTGGCTGCCTGGAGCTTGACTGGAAGCACTGTGTGGTCCATGACGCGTGGAGTAAGCAAGTTAGATCAACTGAAGAGGTGCAGCTGATGAAAGCGCGTGCGAAATGTGCAGGAATCGAGATGAGAAGGTGATAGCGGTAGATCAGAGATGATGGCGATATAGATCATAGGGAAAGAAATAAAGAGTTTAAACGTAACAATTATAACAGGGAGAATATGCATAATGTAGAACTTGACGGTTGTGAGAATTGTGTCGATTGAGAACTGTATAGACTTTACAATAGTAAGATAATGGTAGCATAAATTTCGTCTTTGTACGACACAAAAGGAGAATAATGAGAACGGTGCTAATTAATGCAGATAATGACAATGCTTAGACTCCATATCTGACCTTACTATTGGTGATCCGTGTAGGTACGGGTAAAGAAGAAGATACAGATACTGGTTACAATCTTGCAATCTTACACTACAATGTTACATTTATAAGCTCAAGGTTAATTTATCATGTTATTAGGCTATGGTTGTTGTCTACTACAGCTCCAAACGGTAAATGTTGCAGATGCTTGAGATGAGATTCCACGGAATGCAGAGCCGATAGAAACGTCTTGTAAAGGACTGTTGAAATACCTCCGTAAATAAAAAAACGTATGTAATACCACTGATAACTGCGTAGTTGCCCGGGTCTACTAACCTCCTATGAACACCAGCAGAGTGTCTTCGTCGTCGTTCGATAGATATCACTTTTAAACTAAATCATGGGATCTGAAAGGTGAATTTTATTAAAGGAGTAAATGTTTCAACCAATCGCAAAAATGAAACAATAGATCATCTGAAACACCCAACTCCTCTGATGGTTACGATATGACTGTTTGACCTGTATCGGAGAAGGAAGCGGACTTTCGGCTTCATAGTACATTTACGATCCGTTCGATTATAGTGCATATCACATGTCAGACATTTTTTCCGATAATTTTCACGATTTCTCTATTTTTGTTAATAAAATCCTAATCTAAGCAACCATCACCGGAACTAATGCGCCAAGACCCTCTGCTATCGTCATCTACCATTTATAGAACAGATGATATCACTTCATTTGTTCCAATACAGTAATTCAAATAAAAACTCTGTCAAAAAAATCATTATTTAGTCAATTGTAATCAATTTTGGGGACATATTCGGATGATTTCGGCTGCCAATTGCGAAGAGCTTCAATCAAACAAGCCCTTCTACACGGGAAATAATACTGTAATCCGCGGTGATCTAAAAGTCCGGACCGGGCCATTCGTGGATGAACTGTTCTATTGTTCCTAAAAGCTTTTACGGGTGGTTATTATGCAAAAGCCCTTCTTCGCGCCGCTTCTACCACTAAACTAGCTAAGAATAAAATAAAACGTCAAGTATCTTAAACATTGCCCCTCCCCCTCTCTGTTCGCTTACTCCCAGGGCTCTATTGGATTCCAATCAACGGATTTCAGTCTAGGAAAGTTGCCCTGGCTAACCTTTTTAAAAGCCACGATATATTACATAATTTCTACAGCTGAAATAGATCCTTCTCGAGTTTTTCGGGGTCGACTAGCCACGTTTAGTCCTCATCTACCAAGGACTTCGAAATTGCAGTTTCAGTTCCTGATTCCGTTCTAGGGAAAATTTTAGAAAAAAAAAACCTCAAACTCTATTGTAAGGTTGTATACTAGGACAATAACACCTGGCAGGGGGGGCTAAACAGTTGGCGGGCGGTGATTGTGCCGCATTGGTTCCTAATCTCTCCGATTTCATCTTTCTTTATTGTCCTTTACCAGGTGCCACAATTGATTCTTGTACCGCATATAGATCCGAACGGCCGAAAACCTAGTTTGTTGGCTACAATTATGCAAGTGCTACAGCCGTCTGCAGAGAAATTTCAGATAACCAGTATTCGCATTGAGGCTTGGTTCAAGAAGTTCCTGAAATAAATCTCTTTATCAATTTTGACTCTATCAAATTTCAAATAATTCCTAACAATTCCAATATTCTGTCTATTTGTTAAATATTTTGTTTCACTTTTTCTGGTTGAAATACCTTGGCGTTGATGTAAGCATAGTCGCTCTTTGTTGTTTTTTAGGGGATTGCGTATCTACCCTAGCCAGCTTTGTTGTTAATTCAGATATTTGTGAGAGCAAATCATTGACCAATTTCATTTCATATAATAAATATTTCTTAGTATTGATCAAATTCAATGTCAGTTGTAAGATGCTTCCAGATTCAAATTTTTTAATTGCTGTCTCTGGGGATGCTAATATCAAATCTATCTCAAATGTTAAGTTATTGAAGCATGATAGTTCAAGTCGAAGTGAATTGAAAACGTCAGTGAAATTTTTGTTTAGTTTAGTTAAGACCTTCTGAACCTCAGGTAATTCCATTGCCACTTGTTTTTCGACTCTGAACATCTGTAACTGAGCAATTGCTTTTTGATATTTGGCCTCTAATTCTTGCTCTTTGTTCGAAGCTTCTTGCATAGCAGATTTGAGAGCCACGGGTTGAACTTTTTGGTCAGAGTACATTTTACTGATCTGGTCAAATTGACCTTCATTGTGGCAGATCTGTTGAATGATATCATTCCGATATTCTTTGAGGGATTTTCGCTTACTGAGAGTATCTGCAACATTATTAAACGTGAATGGATGACTTTTGTCATTGTGCTTAATCTCCAGATCCCTTGCTGCCCCTTTGGCCATATTATGCACGGCATTCGGGATTTTTGCCAGGGAGATTTTAGCCCGTTCAAATTCTCTCTTTGTTCTTTCAAATTCCATCCTTTCGAAGTCTAAATTACGTTGTTGTTGATCAAGTGCAGCAGCTTTTACATTCAAGGCTTCTTCTCGTAACCTAAGTGATTTCTCTAACTCTTTGAGACCAGCTCTTTCGTTTTCTTCTATAATTCTCTTTTCAACCTCGTAACTTTCTTCAATCTCGTGTAATTTATTGGCTAATTCAGCATTAGCCTTTTCAAGAAGGACATGAGTGTGATCAACTTCTTTGCTACGTCTTTCAAGTTCATCCTCCATAGACGATATTTGTTCTTCATATGATATTTTAAGTCTTTTTGTCCTTTCCTCTTCAATCCTTCTAGTATCTAAATCATTGGTTTCCTCGGCAAACCATACTCTTTTTTTGTGGTTTGGATTTGAGTGGAGTTGTGGTGATTGGGATTCGTTATGAGTCAGATTCCTACTGAAATACTCCCCTATCCGCAGTATAAATCCCTTGGTTGGGGGCTCAACCTCTGATACTTGTGGTAGTCGATGGCTGGTTGCAGTGGGCGTTGATCTCATCAAATATTGTTGTGGTAGAGATGGTGCAAATCGACTTGAAGAGAGTGGTCTTATAGGCGAATTTTTACGGGGTAATTTCCGGTCGAATCTTTCTGGGTATGTTTCCGGTTGATCTGGACGTCTGTAGCTCTCTCTAGCTGTACTCTGGGGATTCCAGCGTCGTTTAGACTGCTCGTATCGCTCCCTCAACGTACTCATGTTGATCTATAACCTAAACAAAACGCGTTTTTTTTCCAAGATCATCAAAAGAAGGTTTCCATTTCGCAGCCAAAGTGGGACGCAGGAAGGGCAGAAGAAAACAAAGAAAGTAATGGATAGAGGGGAGACAGGGCTACAACGGTAGTACAAAAGTAGTACAAGAGTTGTTCCATAGTAATAATATAATAGCTACATCTTTTAAGAAACAATGAATTGGGTCATAATGTTGAAAATCTCTCTCTCTGCTATACTTTGTGTTCGCTTGTATGTGAATTAACCATAGTCATAGTCCCAGTGGTTTCGGATTCACTCTGGGTATGAGTGGACTCCTGTTCGAGTTCATCAGCGCACTTCAAACCATTATCTTTGACGAACATATTTGCAATAAGACATACACCTATGAGAGGAATTGCCAAGTAGAAATATCCTCTTATGCATCTAAGGTACATCTTACGAACTACCACTTCCTGAGCGGTTGATAAAGTTGAAGTATCGATCTTAGCAAACACATCGCTTTTCAAGTGAGCCAAAAATTGGCTCGAGATGTTATCATAAGCTTCTGGATGGTCTGTAGCATTGTCGATCTCGTTGTTCATCATGTTGGTAATAATTGTAGATGCAATAGCAATACCAACTGCTCCACCAAAAGATCGCAAAACGTTCCTGGTAGAAATTACCACGGCTCTGTCTGCCTTTTTCGCATGAGCTTGAGCAGCAACCATAGTGGGCTGGAAAGTACATCCAACGCCAACCCCAACAATTAGCATAACCCCAACGATAACTCCCGCAGATGTTTCAAGATCCCAGAGTAAAAACAATCCATTACCCAACGTCCAAAGTGCAAACCCGACCAAGACGACAAAAATGTAATGTCCAGTGTAACTAACAATGTTACCAGACACAGTTGAGAATGCTGCTTGCAGAAGTACTAAAGGTAAAATAAATACCGATGATTTAATTTCTCCGTGCCCCTTGACAATTTGGAAATAGTAAGGAACATTAAATAAAGTACTATAATAGGCAGCACCGAAAAAGAAGTTAGAAGCCAAGATTAAACAAAGCAGAGGATCGAGGAATAATTTCAATGGAATCATTGGAAGTTCAGGGATTTTCCATTCAACTAGTAAGAAGGCAATAAATGCAACACCTCCAACGCAAAAAAGTGAAATCACAACTGCAGAGTTCCAAGCGTAAGTAGAACCACCGCTGCTCACAGCAACAAGTAACAATGTAATGCTAATAGTGGACGTAAGCATTCCCCAATAATCAAGCGTGCGTAATTTCTGGGTGGGTGATAACACCAGACTAGTTTCCTTCCCTGGAATTAAATAGTATAATGCTGCGGCAATGACAACGTTTAATGGTGCAAGTAAATGATAAAAGTTCCTCCAAGAAGTTGATTTTGTAAAAGCAGACATAAGGAATGGTCCCACAGCATTACCTAACCCTATGCTTGCACCCAAAATACCTTGATATTTACCCCTCTGTTCCAACGTAACGACGTCACTAAGAATAACCATGCACAAGGAAGATACTCCACCATTACCAATACCAGCGAATGCTCTAAACACATAGAATTGAATCCCAGTCTGTGCAAAGCCACAAGCAAGATCAGAAATGGCAAGTATAATTAAGCTCCCTAAAAGGATTGTTTTTCTACCATATATATCTGACAATCGACCAAAGAGAACTTGACAAACAGTATTCGCTAAAAGACTTGCAGTACCAGCCCAGTTGATTGTTTTTTGTGAGTTTAATTCCTGACCAATTCTGGGGAGGGCAACAGTCACACCTGTTTGATCGGCAAATGAAATAAACATGCTCATAGACAAAGACAAAAGTACAATGATAAGTTTCTTCTTTGGTAATAAATTAACATGGAGGTTGCCTAACTTCTCATGTACGTCAACGGGCCGTTCCTGAATGGTAACTCCATATTCCTTCGAATTGTTAGACATATTAATGATTTAGTTTGATATATCTTGAAACAATATATTACTACTTATGTATTATATATATATATAGATAGGAGATTTCATTGACCCCTGTGGTATCTCACATGTATCCTTCATAGGCTGCGGCTAGTTTGCAGCCATGCTCCAGCGATTTCATTTAGACGCACATTGGCACAGTAAAATAAAAATGTACGCCGCGGAAGCCGTTCTTAGTTGCTTAGTAGTCGAAAGCTTATTTGTAGCAAGTTCGAATTGTGATTTAATGCAGGTGGCCGTATTTTTTTTTAATTTTTCATGCCTCTTGAGTAAAATCTAAGAACTAGATTCGGGTGAAACAGGGTGGCTTGTAATGGTTAGCATCCTATATCGATTTCTCCCGAGAGCTCAATTTTTCTACTTGAGCTAGCAACATAGATATTGTAGATACCAGTCTGGATTATCCACTGTTGGGAATAAGTATCCCAAACACTCATATCTCTACGAGTAATTTCAAATACAACTCTCTCTGATTGCCCTGGTTCTAAGAAAACCTTTTCCAAGCCTCGTAACACTTTAGGGGGAGATGGTAATATGGTGCTTGGCACTTCAATATAGAGCTGAGCTGCAAACCCGCCCTTGCTTATACCATTGTTTTTAATTTCGCAACTCACTTCGTAAATCACTTCCCATAATGCTGGATTCCCTCCCAAACCTCCACCAGAGAGTGTGGGACAAGTCTGCTGATCTGGATGATAACCCTTGGGGTAATCGAAATCATGATCTTCATCATGCGATCTCATATTTTCATTGAAGAGGTAAGGATAGATATAGCCAGGGACAGGGCAGATTTCGTCGTGAGGGAATAAAGCGTCTTCAGGATCGCAAATGTCGTCCTCTACTACATTTAAAACGGGCAAGTATTCTTCTGGATAAGGTAAATATTCTGACGGGGCACAAATCTCTTTAATGTGTAAATCACACAATGTGAAAGATGTATATGACCCCCCGTATCCAAATTCGAATCTTGGCTTCATTGTGTGTTTGTCAAAGAATCGATAATCCAAGTAGATATCTCTATCAAAGTTATCTTGTGGATCGTCTCTCTCTGAGATGTCGTTAACGATAGGTACATAATGCAGTTTCTTCTTTGCAATAGTAAATGGCAATTTACCTGACGGATTCACTTCTCCAAACAAAACCTCAGCAATAGCTCTACCAGCAAATTGACCCAACGGCGGTGCATATATTACTCCAACGACGTTTTCATGCTCAATCCATTTTTCCATCAACACCGGTCCAACTGAATTGACTACGACTATAGTTTTACAACATTTCTCCGCAATTCTTTCAATTACTTCGTCGCCATTATTCCATAATGTGAGGTTTGCTCTGTCTCCAAAATTACCATCGACTTCAATGTATCCTTCACCGGAATCTGCAGTAACAACAACAATTGCCATATCCGCATTATCTGCCAACTCACAAACATGATCTAATTCCCAAACGTCACTAGTATAATCAATCATCATTCCTTGCTCACGAGCTTTCTGTGCTATTTCTTCGTACGGGGTTATGACATAAGGGAAATTAACTGTTGCAGAACCCCAACCTGAACCTAATACTCCCTCTACACATTGTTGATCTTTACAATTGAATCCCTTAGGATCCGCTCCTGCGCCAGAACCAGCGACAAGAATTCGTCGAACACCATCTTCTTTTGCAATGGGTAAATTGTGACCATCATTTTTCAATAACACAATAGCTTCTCTTGCAACATTCAACGCAATTTCATCACTGAATTTAGATCTTGCTTCTACATGCCAATTTTGTTGAATAATTGGCCCTGAATGTTGATAAGGATACTCCTGCCCGAAAGTGTGCTGTGTCCAAGAACTAAAATTCGGAGTGTCGCATTGATCATCAGAGGGAAGAGTACATCCATCAATAGCAAAGAATGGAGCCAAGATTCGAGTTGCCATGTCATTCAACCTCTGTTGTGGGTAAGTACCATTGTAGACTGCTCTGGTCAACAAGGGGCCCCAGTAAGACTTTCCTGACAACCAATCATCGAATATTTCACCAGGCATAGTCATATCGAGACCAGCTAGCCCCGAGTAAACCCCTGTGTGTTGAGCACCCCAATCTGAAACTACAAATCCTTGGAATCCCAATTCCTCTTTGAGTAGATAATTCATGAGATATGAATTTTCACAGGCATAGGTATTGTTAACCTTATTATAGGAACACATTACACTTCCTACTCCAGCTCTAATTGCATCAGCAAAGGGCCATAAATATACTTCATGCATAGCTCTATCACCAATATTTGCACTGATTGAAGATGACAACTTGTCCCAACCTTGTGAATCCCATTCACCTACTTGTCTAAATGTTTCCTGTTCATTTCCAATTAAATGACGAACACAAGCGATAATTCCTTCATCCTGGATACCTTCAATGGTAGCAGCTGCCATTACTCCTTGAAGATAAGGATCATTTCCGAAACTTTCCCAATTTCTTCCTCCTGCTGCCTTCAAACCAATTGGCCCTACTGTAGGTCCCAATAAAACGTGAACTCCTTTTTTAGAAAACTCTTTACCCATAGCCTTACCCCTAAGATATGCTAACCCTTTGTTGAAAGTTGCCCCCGTTGCTAAACCAGAAGGAAATCCGGTGACAAAATCAGTAAATCTGACGCCATTGGGGCCATCCTGGAGGCAAAGATTTGGAATCCCAAGTCTGGGGACAGACCCAGTGTTTCCAACACACGGTCCAGATCCCCAACCAGTTCCTGTAGTTAAATTAACTTTTTCGGTGATACTCATTTTCTCAACGAGTTTACGAGCTTTATCATAGGCATTTTGCCAGATATGATCGATTCTTCCACCCACAGCTAGACGGTTAGAAGTGTTTCTACTAGATTATACCATTGTTTTAGATTATACATACGAGATGGGTAGTAGGTTTCCGTACAGTAATATCCCTTTTCTGAAGATTCGAAGAGATTGAAAAGTGGGTTTTCCTCGTGATGACCTCTTTTTTCCAATTGCCGAAGTGTTTCATTATGATGAAGCTCAATTTGCTCTCTCAAGTAACCCGGTTGAACAAGTTGTTCCAACTCCTCTGATACTACTATACCCAATGCAGCTATTGCCAAGCTTATAAGAAATTTCATCAGGCTTGAGTTGACTTTATTTGTTGTTGTTATGATGAATATATTTTATGAGAAGATTTGCAACAAAAATGGCTGCAAAAAAAGGATCAAACGCCGAATCGGGCAAATGAAAAATAATAAAAAACGCTAAAATATGGGGCATCTAAACTAGCCAGGTTACATAAATGAAGAGGTGGATGAACATATCTAAAGATAATATTGATGGATGCGTCTAAGGCTTTTACAGATGGTGCAGTATTCAGAGAAATTTTTAAGGTTGGTGCATAACAAAAAAGAGAAATACGTCAGACTGATGTATTTATATCCGTAATTGCTTAACTGTCTTGTGCTAGTGAACTGTATAATAAAGTTGGTTGTAGCATGCACGGACCTGTGGGTAAACTGAGCAACTTGTTCACTACACTTCAACGCTGATGTACATAAATAAGACATAATACTCAAAACTTTATGAAACGAAGTTGACATTTTATAGAATTCACTTCATAGATTATAGGATACATTGAAAATGACTTTTATTGATGCAATACATATACAACATGATGCTGAGATTGTGGTTCTAGCACTTCTATGCGCTCAAAGAAGCCGTGACCAGCACTGGAGAAATCACCTGCAGAATGTGGTTATTCACATTTATAGAAGTGTCTGGAGTCTTCTGTCCGAGACTCTTTTTCGTAGGGTGTTCCAAATTAGTAAGATTATTGTTTGTTGATAAAGGAAGGGAGGCTCTCGATGGAGAATTGGATCCGAGCCGTGCCAGAAGTGTGGAGTTTCTAGAAGTACTGTTAGAAGTTACTGATGTATTAGGATCCTGCCTGCTATCAATAAGTAAATTCTGTAAGGACGCTTCAATTTCGCCAACCGCTGAACTGGCTTTAGATTTATACGCTCGCGGTGAGGCTTGGTCAATTGGCAGCAACGGAATTGCGGATGAGAGCCTACTAGCCATTGGATCACGAGATATACCTAGTGGTGATTCATTACCTAAAAGCAAAGGCAGTGGTCTCGGTTTGTGGGGAACGACTGATACCTTAGGGCCCTTGTTTGGTTGCTTGTTTTGGAACCCAAAATACTCTTCAAAAACTTTGAATGCTGACTCGGCGTCTAATAGAAGAGCACTTTCAAAATACCCTGGTCTAGAGTCATCGATTTTTATTTGATTTTTGAATTTTATCCCATTGAAAAGGTTGAAAAGATCAATTCTGAAATGTTTTGGTAAAGAATTATTCGCCAAATATACATTATTGAATTTATCCGGGTTTTTTATGAATTGTAGCACTACTGGCTTCAAAGAATTCATATCTTTGAGTTTATTCCGTCTCAAATCTATTTTTTCTAACACCATTAAATTATTAAGCCCATTCAATGAGGTTAATTTGTTGTTGTTCAAATTTAATGTCTGCAATTGCTTCAAATGGCAAGGTAACCCAGTTAAATCAGTTATGAGATTATCTGCAAAATTTAAATATCTGAGATTAACTAATTCATCAAGACCTTCAGGAATAGCCTCTAAAAGATTACTGGATAAATTCAATTTTACAAGATTGCTCAAAGGTTTCCAAATATATGGTTGAATTGTAGTGATGGAGGCTTCGCAAACGGTCAATTGCTTGAGGAAAGACCATTTATCGTCCAGAAGATGGTTGTAGTCCTTTCTAAGAGGTGGGGTAGTCACTGAAGACATTGTCGACGATCTTTCTCGCGGTAAATGATTTAATTCATTGTGTTCATTTGAGAAAGTAACATTCAGATCATCAATTTTTCGCTTATTAGAAAATCTGTCCTCAGGTTCTTCATCTTCCAGAAGATCTACTTTCCTACGATGAGAATTGAAAGAGGACCGGCCACTTTCATCATCAATTACTAGGTTAAAGATCAACTCCCCCAAATCACTAATTTTAGAGTTTTTCACCACTAAAATTCGCAATTGTGAGGCTAGAACATGCCAACCAAATATTTCATTTGGTTCGTATTCAGATACTTCCAATACTTGAAGATTTTTAAACATAACTACTGGTACTGCTGTGTCACATGGATACTCCTCATAACCAGAGATCAGATTCATCTTAGTTTTAGGGCTTAACACAAGACAAGGGATCTTTGTGAACAGGGAATAAATATACTTCATATCTTTTACAATTACTTTTGGATCTTTAGAGAATCCTACTGAACGCCAATAAATACTTGCCGAAGATACAATCAGTTTCATTGAGTTAATAGACAGGATTGAGCGAGTATCGGCATCGAAAGTGCGATTCAGACGGGCATTATTAGCCATAAATGAGATGAAAGTTGGTTCGTGATTTGGGGAGTCTAATTTGATATTGAGGGCACCGACATCGACTCCTAAAGTCAGTTGTTGAATTCTTTCCGATATATAGTACAAATGATGCAAAGTGAATTGAAGACGAACCGGTTTAGCGGTTGAGGTACGGGCTTTCAGGAAAAAAACGAGTCCATTTGCGAGGGCTTCTTCATTGCGACGAATATAAGTGGAAACTCTTTGGATAAAAATTTCGCCCTCCATAGAGGTTTCATTGTAGGTGAATGGTCCCATTATATACAAAAGAGATCGGATTTTATGAAATAGGGGATCAAAGGGTACCAAGATAGGGGTAAAGATTACCCTTTCCTAAAGATAATTGGTTAATCAAAGGAGGTACTGGCGAGCGATTTTGGCCAGTAAAAACAACACAATAGGAGAGGGATGTAATGCGGGATTTCAAGGATGGATCGGGGGAGAAGGGGAGGATGTGAGGTCGATGGATAATATAGATCGGGTTAGTTATATTTATTGGACCTGGGAATATTTGGAAGAGATCCTTACGGTTTCTAAGGTCGTTTTGTAGAGCTTCCCACCCTCTGAATCGTCGTATAGTTGAGATATATGGCAAATCACCCCGTTTGGATGAGTCTTCCTTATTATTTTATAATTTGGCACCGATGATTATTTTTTTTGTTTTCCTTCGGTATTGTTTACATTGTGATGAGGGGCGGACTAATTAGGAAATTTTAATCAAATACGAGCCACCGTTTTGGTGAAGAAGATGAAGGTAGGGAGGGCAAGGATATGTGGTGATGAAGTAACGGGGAACTTGACGGTTTGAAGCAGAGGGGTGAGGGACATATTTTGGTGGTAGGGATTTTTATTTCATGGTTAAACCCCGCTCGACCGTTGTTGTCAGCTCGACCGTTTTGAGCTGAAAAGAATATTGAGCAAGAAATGTTCTACAGAAGTGAATCCGTTGACAGTATAGGAGTAAATTTGGCAAATCTGGTCATTTTGTTGTACAAACTTGCAAATATGTTGATCTATACTATCTTTAATACATGTTCGCTGCTTAAACCTTACAAAATCCAGCCCATAATCACTTCTTTTTCGATCTGATTACAGTGTTGTTCTCTGCCCGTTTCATCTCGAAGCCTTGATCTAATCTGGAACGGCGATTAGTATGCCGCAACCACGTGACCCGCCACCTCTTCCTTTTAAAAAAGAACTCTTTCATGAAAGGATGGTCGTGTCGGGTGACGATACTCGGGGAAAGTAGCCGCTAATGACATGAAATGCCAGGAAACGACAGCCGTTCTTTGCAGTACGGCGTCTATATTTGATGTCTCTGTGGTAACCAAAGGAGATTTAAGTTATGGGGGCTAGTCATTCGAACCCTTGAGTACATTATGAAGCCCAAAAGGTGTTAAGAGAGTTATGGTTATCAGCATACATAACTAATAGAGTGCACAAAAAATATACTTTAACCATGTAATAAATGATA
Organism: Kurtzmaniella quercitrusa; assembly: GCA_030570095.1. NCBI lineage: Eukaryota > Fungi > Ascomycota > Pichiomycetes > Serinales > Debaryomycetaceae > Kurtzmaniella > Kurtzmaniella quercitrusa. The sequence continues at coordinate 44,761 of JAJLUZ010000033.1, read as the reverse complement.
GCTCAGAAAAGGGCAGGTAGTAGAATGTAGTTTCGGGCATCCCTTCTTTCCCATCCTCAGATCACCGTCGCTAGCTGTATCAAGGTTTTGGTATACTCAATGCTCACAAAAAGGATGACCCTCCTGCCAACATTCTTTCATGCTTCTCACTGTGGGCCACGAGTACGGAATGGCATTCCAGCGTTATCCTTAATGGGATGGCACATTCTATGCATGAAACCGTTTCTAGAACGGAACACTTTTTGGTACGAATTATTCCATCATTAAAGTGGCAGTGAAAAGGGGCTATCCACATTTTCAATCACCGAAATTTATTTGGAGATGTTTGATCTATAAGTGGATGATTAAGAAGAGGGTCTTGAGAAAGTGGGTATTATTCAACACGTAACTATAGGGATAATTAAGCAGAATTAGTACACTAGGAATTATTTAACAGAATAGTACACTAGGAATTATTCAACGGAATTGGTACCTGTCAAAATATGTTAGCCTATAAGCATGTTAAAATTTGTAAACTGATCGATCCAATAAGACAGTATTACAGAGTGGTAAAGTTTGTCAACCCATCTAAAACTGTCTATATATATACATCTCTCTCTCTCTCTACACCTATGTATATCTCTACATCTCTCCATCTACATCTCTACATCTCTCCACGTCTCTCTACATTGATTCCTATCTTACATTTATTCATACCCTATTTCTTTCCGCCCATGTCATGCCAATTTTAATATTTATTCTCTCCATTTCAAGCCTGCAGCTTTTCAGACCTAATGTCGTTCGGTTTATCGTAATGATCATCTGATACAACACTATTTTCATCCTTATAAATGCTCGATCGGTCAACACTACGAGCATAGATACTGGTGCCAGGGAAAGCACTTAAACGCTCTACAATTGACGCTGGAGGGATGCCAGTGGTCGATGAAGTGGTCTCTAAAGATCTCCTACGAGTTCGACGCAGCAGCAGCGCCAAAGTCACGATAGACTCTGAGTCCCTGTCCGGACCAGCCTGTGAAGAAGCTCCAATTCCCGTACTGGTATTGGATACTTGGGACATTGCCGGGAAAGTGCTTGGAGCGATGCTTGTTTCTGCAGTTGAAGCAACGTAAGATACCCCATCAGGGTGTTGGTCACTTAAAACCGATGGTGACACCGTCAGAGGGGTAGACCCGAGTGATTTAAGCGGTACTGTACTGGAATTATCATTATAAAGGTTACTGACTATATCAGAATTAAGAGATTCGTCCTCTGGAGGGTAATTTTCAGATGATTCCTGGTCTTCATCGGTGGCCTCATCGGCAGTCTTGGCGAATCGTAATTGAGACAGTTTTCCAGGAGTTCTGGGGTGGTTATGTGGCGGTGGTTGTCTTTGTTGCATGAGTCTTCTAACCCAACCAAAGCGGTTTTTACGTTTATCATCGGATGTGGAGACTGAGTTGGGTGCAGGTCGGGGTTGGGGAGCTTGGTGAACCGGTGGAGAGTCTTCTGTTGGACTTGCAGACATCGTGTAAATGGGGAAAGATGATGCTAATGGAAGAAATGAAACGAGTGGAAGAAGAAGAAGAGGATGAGTGGAATGTGTGGGGGGGGTATGAGGATAACATGCAGGAACGTCTCGCTTGGGAGTCGAGGGAAAGAGAGTGAAAGTGGGAGACACCTAGGACTTGAAATGTGTGAGTATGTGTTTATGTATTCATTTATGTAGATATATGTGGGATAAAAAGCAGGGCAGGTGGAAGAGAGATGGAAGAGAGAAAGAGACGAACAGACGAAGAGAAAAAGAGAAAGGATGAAGAGAAAAAGAGAAAGAGAAAGAGAAAGAGAAAGAGAAAGAGAAAGAGAGAAAGAGATTTAATTTTGTCCATATTCATCGAGTCTCTCTTCTCTCTTCTCTCTTCTCTCTCTTGATCTAATTTTCTCCTGCATACACCACCTCAAACCCACTGATTTCCACGCGACGAGTTTTGTTGTCCTTTTCTTTTCAACAAGATGGATTTTGAAGAAGCAGAAGACCTCAATGGGGTCCGATTCTCATGGAATACCTTTCCGCTGACAAAGGCAGAGGCCCTGAAGATCGTCATCCCGACTGGGGCCCTTTTGACCCCTCTCAAATACCGAGAAGACCTCCCAGTTGCCCTGTACAATCCCGTGTTTTGTCAATCCCAAACCTGTCGTGCCATTTTGAACCCTTATTGTAGAGTTGATCCAGCAGGTTTTTGGATGTGTCCTATGTGTAGCTCCAGAAATGCTCTTCCTCTGCATTATCAAGGCATTTCCTCTGAAAATTTGCCCCTTGAGTTGGATCCCTCTCTGTCAACAATCGAATATATCACCGCTAGACCAGTTCCAGTGGCACCAATCTTCTTCTTTGTGATTGATTTATGTCAGGATGAAGATAATTTACAAGCTTTGAAAGAAACTTTGGTACTTTCTTTATCAGTTTTGCCCTCAGATGCCCTTGTTGGCTTGATTACTTATGGAACTATGGTAAAAGTCTATGATTTGGCTTCTGAATCGATTAATAAACTGTACATCTTCAGAGGTGATAAAGAGTATACTGATGCTCAGATTCAACAGATGTTGAACAAACCCACTCTTCAACCTCTTGGTGGTCATCAGCAAGGATTTGTACCTGGTGGTGCCAACTCTGGTTTGCCTCCTCATGGAGGAATTCCAGGAGGAACTACCGGTCCAGGAGGGGCCATCTCTAATTCACTTGCCCGGTTCTTTCTTCCAGTGGACCAAGTTGAATTTCAATTGACCAATATCTTGGAAAATCTTTCTAAGGATCCTTGGAACGTTGCTCATGGTGATAGACCCCTTAGATGTACCGGTTCTGCCCTTAATGTGGCTGCTCTGCTCTTGGGATCTACTTTCCCTCAAACTGGTGCACGGATCATGCTCTTCTCCGCTGGTCCTGGTACTTTGAACCCAGGAATGATCGTTGGATCTAAGTTGAAAGAACCAATTCGTTCTCATAGTGATATCGATAAGGATAATGGTAAGCATTATAAAAAGGCCATCAAATTTTATGATGCCTTGGCGAATAAAATCGTGAAAAACTCCCACACTGTCGATATCTTTGCCGGATGTTATGATCAAATCGGAATGTCCGAAATGAAGAACTTGTGTAACTTCACCGGTGGTACTTTACTTCTTTCAGATGCCTTTACTACCTCCATTTTCAAGCAATCATTCCTTCGTCTTTTCTCAAAAGATAGCGAGGATAATTTGCTTATGGCTTTCAATGGTACCCTTGATGTCAAGGTATCAAGAGAATTGAAAGTCAGCGGTCTTATTGGCCATGCCAGCTCTGCTGCCGTTAAAGGAGCTAGTGTTTCGGAAAATGAAGTTGGTATTGGCGGTACTACTCAGTATAGAATGAGTGCGTTGTCTCCTCAACATACCTATGCCGTATTCTTTGATGTGGCTAACACCCAGAGCTTACCTCCAAATGCTCAGCTGTATATTCAATTCATCACCCATTATCAACACTCTCTGCGTCAATATAGGGTTAGAGTGACGACAATTCTGAACATTTTGACCAGTGATGAAGCCATTTTGACTCAGCTGTTTGATCAGGAAGCTGCTGCAGTTTTGATGGCCCGAGTTACTTTGTTCAAACTGGAACAGGACGATGGAGCAGATGTTTTAAGATGGATTGATCGTATGCTCATTAGATTGTGTCAAAAATTCGCTGATTATCGTAAAGACGTCGATGAGCTGTTTAGATTGGCTCCACAATTCTCTCTTTATCCTCAATTTGTGTATTATTTGAGAAGATCACAATTTTTACAGGTTTTCAATAATTCACCCGATGAAACAGCATTCTACCGTCACGTATTGTTAACTGAAGACACCAATAATTCCCTTATCATGATTCAGCCAACATTGACATCATTTTCTTTGGATGGTGAACCAGAGGCGGTATTATTAGATTCCGTTTCTATCAAGGATGATCGTATTTTACTTCTTGATACCTTTTTCCATATTCTTATCTTCCATGGTAAGACAATTGCTCAATGGAGAAAAGCTGGGTATCAAAATAGCCCTGAATATGCCAATCTTAAACAATTGTTAGAAGAACCAAAGCAGGAAGCCACTGAACTTTTAGTTGACCGTTATCCATTACCTCGTTTCATTGATACTGAAGAAGGAGGGTCTCAGGCTAGATTTTTGTACTCTAAATTGAATCCTAGTACTACCTACTCTAATCAGAACGAAGTGGGTAATTTAGGTGCTATTGTTTTGACCGATGATGTCTCTTTGCAGGTATTCATGAGCCATTTGCAAAAGTTGGTTGTTTCTGGAAGCAGTTAAGTTAAATAAAATAATGTCAGTACAACATTAGCGTAAATGTGAAAAGGGTTAGGGGTCAAAATTAGTAGTTGTAATTGTAATTGTAATTGTAATTGGAAGTTGTAATGGTGCTAGTGAAATTAATGACTCTCATTGTGTATGATAGAACCCTTTTTGGTTTTATTTTCAAACAGTTTGGAGTCTTCTATTTGCTGTATTGATTAGGTACCCTCTTGGTTTTTTTTAGATGAGGTGAAATTTCTCAACCGTAGAATTTGAATTTCATCTTTCAAATCATATCCATTAACACCATCAATATGGCAGATAACTTATCCAAAGGTATGTATAATGTGATGATATCAGGTTCTTTGCGCCCATATCCATACTAATATTCAGATGAAATTGCCCTATATGACCGACAAATTAGATTGTGGGGTATGGCTACTCAGCTTCGGCTTCGGTCCGCCAAAATTCTTGTGATTAATTTGAGTGCCGTGGGCAGTGAAGTGGTGAAAAATTTGGTTTTGGGGGGTGTAAATACCCTTGAAATCTTAGACAGCTCGGTAGTTAAAGAGGAAGATTTCCTGGCTCAATTCTTTCTTCCAAATGATGACTCTATCGTAGGTAAACTCAAACTTCCTGAAGCAATCTCTCTGGTCCGTGAATTAAATAATAGAGTGCAAGTTAGTATAAATACTGAACCATTTAGTCAACAACTGCCCGAGTATTTTGGACAATTTGACCTTATAATTGCCACTGAAATGCTGAAGCATGATCTTTTAGTACTAAATTCTACCACTCGTGCTCTCAACGTACCTCTTTATGCATCGGGAATGCATGGTAAATTTGGTTACATTTTCACTGACTTGATCAAACATACCTCAACTCTGGAAAAGGACTTGGGGAACCAATCTAGAACTTCAGGGACTATCTTGGCGCCTCGTAAAACAATTATCAATGTAAAATACAACCAAAATAGCAATAAAGAAGAGGTTACCGTGGAAGATATATACGTCCCACTAAGTGACATTTTCCAGTCAAAGGCTTTGCCTCTGCAATTGAATAAGCGACAATTGAAGAGATTGCTGCCGGCAGTTCCTATTCTTCTAGCCCTTTTCGATGTAGAAAGACCTAAAATGCCGGAGGATATAGCAAATGTGGTCGAACTCACAGCAAAGGTGGAAAAGGTATGCGATGATTTGCAAATTCCTAAGGTAGTTGTTGATCAACAATATATTTCTACACTCAGTCAACAATACTATACTGAATTTGCCCCTGTTTCTGCAATTTTAGGAGGCTGTTTAGCTCAAGACGTTATCCAATTCTTGAGTAAGAAGGAGAGTCCAATCAATAACTTGTTGATTCTTGATGGTTTAAGGTCAGAGATGCCAATTTTCTCTTTGTGATGCTTTTTGTAGGTAGCAGCAGCTACACGGAATATTTGTATACGTATATTATATGCATTAAGAGTTCTTGGTATAAATTTATTTAGGTTTAGATTCTTCAGTGGTTCATCCTTCCTCACTTCCTTCTTCTTCCACCTTCCTCCTGAAATTACGCTCTTTACATTTGAATCTGTCCTTGCCCAGTTCAACTCTAGTTGATGATTTCCTCTTCTTTAAAAAAACATTCACGTCTTTCAACATCTAACACACTTCACTTATTTGGGGTACCGCTTCTTCCTTTCCTCTTCTTCAAATGAGACGTTTGACGCAAAAACCGCCACGACTTACTCAACTTGGTCCTTAATGCCTTGTTACGTTCTTTCTCTAGCTCAATCTCGGCCTGTAATCCAGACCTCTTCTTAGTAAACTCCACTTGATCTAATTCTAGTACCTCCGCTGCCTCCAGGATTTCTCTTTTCATTTGTTCATTTCTCTGTTCAATTTGATTGATCCTAGCTGTGAATTCTGCTGCCAGATCTTTAGCTTTCAGTGCCTCTGTAGCCATATACTCCCTTTCACTTATCTTGAGTTGAATCTTGTTGAGTTTTTCTTGAATTTGATCCTTATAATTCCATATTTTAGACTGATTTTGGTAGAACTGCTGGAATTTAATCATATTGATGTCATTATCCGAAATGTATGACTTTAGTTTGGCTTGAAGATCCTCCACTGCATTCTGTTGAGCTTCTATTTCGATAGTTTTCTTGGCTAGTCTCTTTTCAGCAGCACTTATCCGAGTTCTTGCATGGTCTACATCTTCTATTATTGACAGATATGCCTGTTGGGTATCCTTTAACCGTCTTCCAATGGTATTATCACGCCTGGTGTCGGAATTATACTCTAGATACCAATCGTGTTCATCTTGAATCTCCTTCCATTTTAGATAGGTTGTATTCATCCTCATAAACAATCCATGAGTAAGATTCTTCTCCATCTTGTTTGGATCGGTCGATACAATCCCCAGTAAAGAGGTAAAATTCTTATTAGGATTGGTCACATATTCCATTTGCTTTCTATGTTCGTAATAGGTGTCTCGTTTGGATTTATTACCATTGAAATCTCGGGACTGGTTATCGAAAGTACTATCGTAAGGAGTATAATGGAAATGGGCCTCGGTTAAAAGAGAACGTTCTACCTCTTCAGGAGAGAATGGAGGTATATCTGGGAGTTCAGGGAGTGGCCAGGCCGGTATTACACCTTCCAAGACTTCTTTAACGAACAGAGAGAAATAATTAAGGCCATGGTTGTAAATTGGGTTCAAATCTGGAGGAAGAATACCTATATGTTCTCTGAGACAAACGATGGAAGATATGAGCCGGTATAAATACGATTCAGATAGCTTTTGAGAGGCTGTAGAGGGTGATGAAGATTGTTCTGCTTGCTCTGATTTGATGGCCATATCCTTGTAATAATACTGACAATGTTCCACTGCCTTCATGGGCACTAAACGAATCGCCACTGCTTCATTTGTCCTGTTTTGATTCCGTAATTTACGGACAAGAGGGGCCTCTGACTGGACAGAACTGTCAAATATGAACACCAAGTCAAATTTTACGTCATCTATCGGGTAGGAATCCTTGGAATAAGCCCCATCGGCAGGAATGAGATGGACTAAGGTCTGTTTTTCAGTAGTGGAACGACCTTTCCCGCCTCGGATGGTATTTCCTAAAAGTCTTTTAGTTGTTTGGCCCGTTTTACAACCTAAAAGTACGGATTCTATCAAGTCAAACAAACGAGGGTTGTTTTCCAGCACAATTGCCACATTTTTCGACTTTTGTCCCCTTGGAAGTGGGCTAGATATCACCACGTTGATGAAATCTTTAAGGACGGAGAATTTTCCAGATGTTTCAGCCAATTTGGCCAGCATGTCCTTTTGAGCCAAATTTTTGGGCATATAATGATCAATTAAGAGGTAGGGATGAAGGGATACTAAGACACAATTCTTAGAACAGATTTCAAGTGATTTAATCACCAGGTCGTTCAGGTCATCAGTCTCGGAGAACTTGAGGATGTCAGGATAATGAAGGGAGACAATTTGGTCGGTGAGTTCTTTTTGGAATTCATACATTGGGGTAGGGAGATTGTAAGTACCGGAGGCATTCTTCTCTTTGAGTTGGAGATCAATTACCGATGGTTCCGGTGTACCATCAAGGATCTTTAGGAGGTCCATTGGGTTAGATATGAAGAAAGCAGCAGAAAATTGGGAATAATTATTTAATAAGGAAGAATTAATGAGAGAGAAGATGAAAGAGAGAGAGACAGGAGAAGCAGAGGAGAAGCAGAGAATAAGCAGAAAGTAGAGGAGAAGCAGAGAATAATAGAGAATAAGCAGAGAATGAGAGATATATCAGGAGAGATAAGGGGATGTGTAAGTTATATACGAGGATGTGCAAGGAATATAAGAGGATGTATAAGGAGATATAACAGGATGTATGAGGAGATATAAGAGGGTGTATAATAATAGGTGAGGGAATATGTAAGAGGATACATAATAGGTAAGGTAAGGCGAGATATAAAGAGATAATAGGATGTATAACGACTCAGAAGACATGGAGAGGGGTTGAGCAGACATGTGTATCAGATATGTGTATCAGGCATGGGTACCAGATATGTTATCAGATGTATGATGCGGATATGTGAATGGATCAGATGGTGTAAATTGGGTGGCCGATAGATGGGATGCATTTGGATCAGAGAACAGCTTGAATCTAACTGCTTCAAGATTTAGCTGAGCATTATAGCTTAGATGAGTTGAGTGAAGTTGTTGAAAGACTCATCTACTAGGAATATGACTTAAAGATGATAAAATACTTACAGTCCATATGAGGCGAGGGTATGGGACCTGTTTGGGTAGACCTTTGTGAACGTTCGATCATACTAAAGTATTTGTTATCATCACCTCTTCACGATCTCTTTCACCATCTCATTCTCTTCTCTTCATCTTCGCATCATCTTCTCCTCTCAAGCTGTAATTTCATTCGCTACATCTTTTATTCTATACCTCCACCTATTTTGACGGATATGGTTGAGTTGCTGGAAATGCCATGACTAAGAGTTGGTAGTGTAACTAACATAGTCAATATACTATAAGATCTTACATGGTCAAATCCATATTTCCCTACGGCCAGATACATACTTTGCTACATGTTTTCATCTGCTGACTCTTATCCTTCGTTTGTCGTCACATTGCTTAATTTCATAACTGTTCCTTTCGTCCTCTTCTTCTTCTTCTTCTTCTTCTTCTTCTTCTTCTTCTTCTCTTCCTCTCCCTCTTCCTCTTCTTCTTCGCTATTTTCTTGGTTCTCCTCCTCCCCCATCTCCATCAAATATTGCTTCATCGGCTTCCTCATACCCTCCACAACTTTACCGTTCGATCCCATCCACAGCTAACAATGCTTCCATCCTCTAAAACGTCCACACTCATCACTTTATCATTATGACCGGCTAATCCACTGATCTTCAACCAATTGTCTGAATTCCAGATCCCCACTTCGCCGTCAAATGAAGAGGTCACCAAAAAGCTTCCTCTACTATCTAATTTCTCTTCGTGCATACCGTTAGCGTCACTGACCATCTCCACGTCTATTTGTACATCCAGTGCAAATCTAACATCACTCACGAGCTTCTTATGAGCTGGTATGGTGGCCACTTCGTTGGTAAGTCGGCGTAAATCCCAAATCTTCACGGTACAATCACCACTTGCAGTTGCTAAATGGTGCCCGTTACATGACCAGTCGGCCCCATATATCCCCTTAGCATGACCCTGAACCACTGCGATGGATCTTCCCAGTCGAAGATCCCAAACTCGACCGATCGAATCAAGACCACCACTGAAGAAAAGTGAACCGTCCGTTTGGAAGGCTCCACATTGTATTTCCTTGGCATGGCCCTCTTGTTGATATAGTTCCACCATGTTCTCTATATCCCAAAGCTTCCAGGTGGTGTCAAACGACGTAGATGCTACATATTGACCGCTGGGGTGGAACTTGACGTCTGAAATTCTTGAGCCGTCATGAGCGTTTGAGATCTTGTGTTTCGATTGTATGTCTACTTTATCGGCGGAAGAAGAGTTTGTTGAAAGCTGCTGCAGAACTTGCAACAGACTGTCTCCTCCACCGCTTACAATTACACCATCATGCCAGTCTAGAGTCGATTTCTCGAGGTGTGGTTGAGCTTCACCTAGCACAGTTAGAGTGTCTTTATCTAGAAGCAGAATAGTCCCATCCCATGAGCCTACAGCTATGTAACTTTGCCATACTCGTACTTTGGACAATGGCCGTGTTCTGTTGGGTATGGACTGAGATCCGTAGAGCTCTGATTTTCCAAGATACTTGATGATGTTACGTCTATGTTTAAGAATCTTTACTGAGTCTTGATGCTGAGCTGAGTGTCTTTGTTGATCTATTCTTTGACCTGCTTTTATGAAGCTGAGCTGAGCTATCGATTTTCTGGCTTCTAAAACGGCTTCAGATCCAGGAGTATAGAACTCTTCATCTGAGTCTGAATCGTCATCGGACAGTTTTTCAATTTGGTGATCCTGGTCAGAAATGTGTGGGGAAGGGTCTATCTCGGCAGAATCTCCGTTGTGAACGTTTGTTTTTGGGGAGTCCAAAGGCGTATGATCATTAGATCTCACCAGTGATTCTTTATGTAAATTCGTCTCCCCCTTGTGACGTTTGAAGCTGTTTAATTGAGCCATACCCAGTGTTGCAAGATGGAAATTTAATAATTCGCAGCTCAAAAAGTCTGAGCCAAAAATTAAGAGGTAAGAAGAAATAGGAATAGATCTGATCATAGTAGAGGTAAGATGATATAGAGAAAGACGTGATGATAGTAGAAGTAAGATTATATAGGGTTAGATGTGATTACAGTAGAGGTAAGATGATATTGGAATACAGATGTGACAGATCATGTGAATGTATGAGTACTAGTAGAGGAACGAAGATATAGGTAAATAGATAAATCATTTGATTGTAAGAATAGCAAAATTGAAGAGAAGAGGATGGATATTTATGTAAATACATGTAGCTTTAACTACAATATCAGTCTTGTCTTATCAATGATTCTCCTTAAGTATTCTGGAAGCATACTGAGCAAAATTTTCTAGGCTATTCACCTGTTCATCTAAATTGGGTTGACAAAACACCGCTAGAGTACTACGAGAAATATGACACGAAGAAGGTCCAGTTACGTAATGTGGAACCGCCTTAAATTTTTCTTTTGATATCTCTTGAAGGGCGGATCCACTCTGAAACGCTAAGCAATCGTCAGGAATATCCACTTTTATTGTTTCACCTCTCCTGTTTTTGATAAACAACCCAGCATTCTTATCAGGAGACCGTGGAAGAGGCTTTAAAAGATCTTCTGATTCGTCATAATAAACAGCAGAAACGAGTCCCGTAAGGCAAGAATGGTCAACGTGTTCCCCACACCAGTTATCGTTCTTGTCAGTCTTCTTCTCTATCATTGGATAGTAGTGTAATAATCTTGCTTTAGTACAACTGGAATCTGCTACAATTCTTTGAACAAACCCCCCTTCTACATCCGGAAAGCTGGCTTGAATGTATTGATCACAATTCTTGGCCACGATTTCAGCTATATCTATTATCATATTACATAACTTCTTCACGTCGGTCTCAAATAGGGGCATTTTCGATTCGGATGGCCATATATTCGGCAGCACGTAGCTCTTGAAATCGGGGAATTTCTCTACGATATTGGTTGGTGGTTGTTCAAGGGCAGGATCTACATGGAAGCTACAATTTACATAGAATGAACCCTTATTATAGTCCGCTTCACCGGTAGATGCAAGCTTCTCTTTACCTCTTGACCATCCGGTTAACCAAAACGATTCCTCACACTCCAATTCGGCAAGATCTTGTTCAGGCCATTTGGCGAGAGTTGAAATATGATTAAGAACTCTTCTGCGAAGACTATTATACTCCACAGGTAAACCATCAACTAATAGTATTCCTAAAGCATCAGATCCAAATGCATCTTCCAATTGATCCCTACTTAATCCCAGATTCAACTCAGAAAGGGAAACTTTGATGGGGTTGTGAGTTGACATAGTAGATTAGAATTATTTCGGTCGCCTCTACAATTCTCTGGCTTGAATTTTTCTCCTCTGGTCGTAATATATTAGCTTAGCTACTTATATAACAATTCTTTATAGCTAACTTCCATCTTATAATGTGAGTAATTAAATAATTCTTTGAAGTCACCTAAATCAAATCACCTCTCATTACAGCTAAAACTGTTTCATCTTCAATCCCTTCGAATGGTATCATACCTGCTACTCTACACATAATACATCATTTCCCTTGAAACGCGGTGAAAGTGAAAAAAAATGAGCGGTAGGGGAATCGAACCCCTGTCTCCCGCTTGGAAGGCGAAAATGTTAACCACTACACCAACCGCCCAAGCTTATGATTATTCCCACCGGCACAACAAGATACAGAAAAAGTCCCACTTTCCTCATCGAATTTTTTGAACCGCATTACACCCGTTTTGGCTTATATTCTGCCTCTACGAGTTTACAATCTTCGGCTGGCCAACGACCTTGTAGAAAACAGTTATCGTATATAACTCGAGCTACCGGAGGGTATTTCAAACGCAGGGTCTTCCTTGGGGCGGCTTATCACATCACTAAACCTGCCCCGGTCCTTGCCGATAACTGATAGAAGGTGAAATTAGGTGTATAGGTGTCGGGATCCGGCGCGCGATGGTGTTTGGATGTTGGTTTCTGGATGTCATCTGCACGGCGATACGCATTGCTGCAAATATATAAACGATGAATCCTCGTCACTTGCAGATTTAGAAATTATCCAGTGCATGAGTAAAATACGTCAAGAGAGACCCCCGGTTCTCAGATCATTTGGGCAAGAGCTTTCTCTTAACATATGTGTCTGTATGGCCCAATTCTTTGCCCAGGGTGGTATTACCATGGGGATGTGTACTCTGAACATCGTGCTAGATTCATTTTCCCAGAGAAGTGGGATGGAAGTTATACCTTCTCAGAGATTATGGTTTATGTCGTCATTTGCATTGACTTTGGGATCATTCATTTTGATTTCCGGTCGTTTGGGGGACCTCTTTGGTTTGAAAAAGGTATTTTTGATTGGATGGGTATGGACAACAATCTGGACCTTAATATGTGGATTCAGTGTTTTCAGCAATTCTGTGATCTTTTTCATTATAAGTAGAGCCTTTCAAGGCATTGGATTTGCATTATTATTGCCCTGTGGATTGGGGATTCTCGGAACAATCTATGATACCGGCCCTCGGAAAAACTTTGTTTTCGGAATATTTGGAGCAATGGGCCCCAGTGGAGCCACATTGAGTGGACTTATGGCATCAGTTATATCTCAATTGGGATGGTGGCCTTGGAGTTATTGGGTTCTTGGAATATTGTGTGGATTTTTAACGGTATTGACTTACATAACAATTCCTGATGTACGAATAGAGCAGGTTCAAACTGATATCTTGGTACCCAAATGGAAGCAATTTGATTATTTAGGACTGGTATTGGGAGTAATTGGACTTGTATTGTTGAATTTTGTATGGAATCAAGGACCTGTGGCTAATTGGAGTGCTTACATTATTGTTCTTCTAATTATTAGCGTAATTTCACTCGTTGCATTTTTCTATGTCGAGTTAAAAGTGGTCCAATATCCTCTTTTACGACCCACAGTATTTAATCGGAAAATTGGTATTGTTTTGTTGTGTATAGGGCTTGGATGGGGGTCATTTGGGATTTGGATGTATTATTATTGGGAGATTATGCAAAATTATAAGCATTTCTCGTCCATAATGTCTTCAGTATGTTTCCTTCCATTTTTAGTACTAGGTATAACTGCCGCAATGTTATGTCTGCATATCATTTCGAAGACTCGACCTTCTTACATAATATTGTTTTCAATGATGGCATTTATGAGCGGAACAATCATGCTTAGTGTTGCACCAATAGAACAATCATATTTTAGGCTTATATTTGGACAGATGTTAATCCTTGCATGGGGCATGGACTTGAGTTTCCCTTCAGCAACGATAATTCTTTCCGATTGTCTTGAAAAGCATTCTCAGGGTATGGCTGGGTCGCTTGTATCTACGGTAGTGAATTATGGGGTTTCAATAGCGGTAGGAATTGCTGGAGTGGTGGAGTATGAAGTGAAAAAGAAGAGTGGCGATAGTTTATATGCTATAAGATGTGGGCTTCATTTTGCTACGGGGCTCGCTGGATTAGGAGTGATTTTTGGAGTGATATTTGTGATTATACAGAAACGAAGCGATGACAGAGGCACGGTGGTTGTTGAAATTGGATCAGATGTGGAAAAGGATGTGGAAATAGCATAAGGAGGACGTTTGTACTCATATAATATTTAATTGCATAATAGAAGACAGACATCAGAGAAGGGAAGTAGAAGGGAAGTAGCAAGGACTGATGCCTTTAATTGAGTATACACAGTTATAAAGAGTAATTTGATAGGTTAGGTTTCCAGAGTTATTATTAGGAGTTAATAGATAGGCAAATGTAGATATGTAAATGAATAGTCAACAGAAAAAAATATATTTATACTACACATGTACATTTGATTGTTTCAAAAAAGGACCATAATATAGTATCAACAAGAACTCATATATCCAATTATAGTCAATTCAAAATACCTGATACCTATAGCTATGACAATACATATCACCATACATATCACTGGTAGAGTCTTTTTTAGTGGTGCCTCCACCTTAAACAACCGCATTCTGCACACAGCCGGTTGCAAAGTCGTGCGCTACGAGAAATTTCAATTTTCGAATCACCTCCAGCAACAGAACCGGCAAGAACAGGTTCTACAGACTCTAATCTATCGATATCTGTTGTTTTTAAAGGATCCATAGTGTCTTTCATACCTTTAGAGAAGAAAGGAGCGAAAATCCCCGCGTGTTTACCTAATTTTTTTGCTGAAATTCACCTGATCCTATTTGACAGGGCTTGAGGAATACCACATCGGCCATCAAAAGGCAGCTAAGATTGGCATTGTAGAGGATTTGGATCACATTTGGTCAGCATTTGTCAGTCTTTGAGTATTCACTGAGTATTAGGATCCCTAGGCAAAGAATTGGCCTTCAGAAAGCAACAAAAAGGGTCTTCTTCCGTGTTATTTGGCTTCTATTACTCTCTCCGATCGAGTTGGTTAATCATTTAAGCTGAGCAACAAGTAATAATCCGGAACACTCCCTTCTCTCATCGTACTCCACTGCTACACTGGTACACTACCTAATTAGCTAACTACTTCATCATGTCTACGGTGGCATCCACAAGCATTGGCTTGAAAGCTTCATATCATACCGACTTAGAAAACCATATTAGAGAATTTCAACGTCGTTTGGGAGATGATTGGGAAAAATATCAAGAAACTCTTAGTTTATTCCTTATTGGTAAATTATCTCGTACGGAGATGGTAGAAACAATCTCTCCCTTCCTTAAGAATGGCTTAGTTAAATTCCATAACAAATTTCTCCTTATGAATTTTGCAAATTCCCTCAAAGATGGAAATCTTGATTTCACTTCTGGATTTGCATCTTTTTGGAATAAGAAGGCTCTGAAATCTAAAAATATGAAGCTGTCACAATATGAGAAGTTTAAACAAAACATTATGGGGTTACATATTAGAGAACGACGAAGAATCAAGAGTATTACTCGAGAAAGTGGTAAAAAGGGTAAGCTTAGTGCTTCTATCACCCTTACTAGACATGCTTTACTTCCAAGAATCCCCATGATTCAAGATAAGGCTCAACAACAACTGCATGTCAATAATCTTGTTCTGTGGCAACAGGATGTTGTAAACGGGATCAATACTCCTGTAGCTACTGATAATTATGAAATCCCAGACTTCGATTGTTTGCTGCGTCGTATGATTATGACTATGAGAGAACATGGACTCACTGGAGGCTTGAATCCTCAGGTGATGGAGGTTCTTCTGCTTGGGCTAGAAATGCACCTTAAAAATGTATTGGAGAGTGCAGTAGATGTAGCTAGATATAGAGAAAATAAGCACGCCAGCAACGAATGGAGTGCCCCACCGGGAACTCAATCCCCTCTGGACCCCAACGTTATTGCTGAAAAGAGATTTGACCAACATGAGCACGAGCTTTCAGCTTCCAGACGCTCTCAACAAGTGACCCTCTCTGTAGAAGATATGTACGATACATTAGAGCTTTTCCCCCATTTGGTGGAACCTGGTGGGCCCAAACTTCGATTATCGAACGTAATGCTTCAAAATGATGATCAACTAGATTATAATCAGCCGAATTATACCCTTCCTCCAAAGACCAGTGCAGTGACGGCTGAAAATGGCACTCATGAAGGTTTCAGTTCCAATGGGACCGACAAAATTGAACCAGTGGATCAGGCTGGAGAGTTGAAGTGGATGTTACATGAATTGATTTCATAAATGTAGTATATATTAGACAGGGTAGGGACATAATACAGAAAACAAATAAGAGGTATAATACAGAAAACAAACAAGAGGTGTAGATAGAGTGTCATGTAGATGATGATAAGAATGAAGTATAACGTTAACGATTAAAAAATACAACCAATGGATGGATAAATGCAATGGTTGAACATAAATGAAGAAAACCAACTCATTACAGTGTCAATAGAATAACCTTTATGAATGGGTTATATTCATATCTTTCGCTATATCAAAACATTTCCTTATGAACGTATTGGGGGTTAAGTTGACCTAATTGTTCAAAAACCTCTAGGAAAGATGTACTGGCATCAACTGCGACATTTCCAATGACAAGATGCTTGCTTTGGGAGTCAATTAGAGATCTAATGACGCTATCCTGCTCTTCCAAAGCAAGACTCGTTACATCGGTCAACGATATCCAACTATCAAATGCTTTATTAGACTCGTGGTTGCATGCCTCAACCTTGATCCGTACTTCCTGCTTTGCTTTGAGGTCACCTTCTTCCATACTTAAAGATGACACATCTTCAGCCCATTTTTCCAATTCTTGGCGATCCAACGATTTTAATCGCTGGTAGTCTCCAGATTGCTCTATACTATACACAAACAGCCAGCCAGAAACTCTCTTCTCTGTTGCTTCCACCAACGACTGGCCCGTTTTCACCACAAAATCAACGAAATCTCCTCCCTTGGCACCAGCAAAATACACCCTGCAATTATTGCCCTTCAAGGAACTTTCAACCATCATCTGAGCCTCGTAAAAGGAGCTCCCACTGAACACTTTATCATACTTAAACTCTCTGTTATGCGATGTAATCATCTCTAGGTCTTCGACCTTAGAAACCCTCATATACACCCGGACCTTCTTCTTGTAATTAAGTATAGCGTCTTCCATCATTAGGAGATGCTTCCTTTGTTTGGCTTTTTTGGACTCTATCTCATGATATTGTTCTCTTGTCATCTTAACCTTAATATCCCATTCATTCTCTTGTAGTTGTACCCTCAGCAATTCGCCTTGTAGTTGATTTTCCTGATGCTTCAACCGTACCTTTCTTTCGCCAAAGCTGGACTCTTTTTCTCGCCATGAATCAATCTTCTTGACCCTCTCTTCAATCTGGGATTCATATTGAGCAATCTTGTTGGTTACAGCTTCTACTTCGATTTCAATGCCAGTAAGTCTTCTTCTTTTAGCATCAATTTCATCCTTATGCTTGTTTTTGATATCTAAGTTAGTTTTCAATTTCATCTGAAGCTCTTTCTCCATCTTTTGCTCTTCATCTTGAATCCGTTCGATCTTCTTGAGCTTCGACATCTCCAAAACCCCTTCTAATTCTTCCTTCTCTGATCTAAGGCCTGCTATATTCTCTTCGATGTTTTCATCCTTATAGTCCTGATTCTGCTCAAGTTCCTGCTTGAGTTGGTTCTCTATTACTTGAAGTTGAGCTAGGTACTGATTCTGAAGCTTTTCAAGGGCTTCATTCAGACTCTTCTCCTTCTGCAGCACTATCTTCATTACTCTTTCCTCCATAAAGTCGAATTTAGCTTCAGCGGTGGCTATTTGGACGTTTAAGTCGTGAATTGTAGAGTTTGAGCTCTTGAGAGTTCTTCTAAGGGAGGTTAAGGTCTCATCAACCGTTTCCATCTTCAATATTAATTGTTTCTTCTCTTCTTCTAAGTCCCTCAAGGTGTCAGTTAAATTTGATAAATCTGAGGTGTAACGTTGTTCAACTTTAGTAATTCTGGTTTGAATGTCATCTTGATAGGTCTCTTTCCCGTTCTGAATCACCAGCTTACGTAGGTTCTGGTTGATAGATTGTAAACGACGGATATGTTGAAGATCTAGCTCTTTGTTTGGGTTCATGGTGGAGGATGAGTCTTCAAAAATCGATGGCAGATGGGGTTTGATAGGGGGGATTCGGGCCATGTCAAATCCTAATGATTCTCGACGTGGTGATGGTATACTTTGATCCTGATGACCATCGGAGGCAGAGGTCATTTTGGGGAAGGTGGTGAAACTGAAACACGAGTGAAACTGAGGTTGGGGGGAATATCTTGGGGGGAATTTAAGGTAATTGGGGGTGACAAAAGTGGTGAAAAGGATCGGTGTGTGAGTTCTAAAGCTCTTCAGTAGATTTGTACGAAATTCAAGGTCACAGATGCCTTAATGAGTCGTAAATCAAGCAGTATCTTTGACTCCACAACCTAATGTAAATAAACGGACTGCATAAAGGGTGATGATGGTGGGTGTAGAGGTGAAGGGTAGATGAATAGAATTAAGGTGACGAAGGTAATGAAGGTGACAAAGGTGATGGAAAGAGGATGGTGAAGGGGTCTTTTAAATGATCATGGACAATATTAGAGTCATTTTAGATGTGTCTCTTCTTTTCTATAGTATCTAGAGCTTCTCTCTGCTTGTGTTTGATTCTATTTCTATACCCTTTTGGCTTTCTACGTGTTGTTTTTTTTGAACCAAAACTTCATTTTATGCATACAAAATATTAAAGTATCTTGACTGAAACACTTCGAGTGGTAAGACTTGAACCAGTTCTAAACAGTGATGGGTAAGGTATTATTGAAGAACCAGAGGACTCAAAACAAGATCCACTTTATCCTCTTTAAATAACTCATCTACACCTTGTATCATCTGAATAACTTTCCCTTCTTCGATGTCTTTTGTTTCGTTTGTTTCATCTATCATCGGTTTCAACTATGTAGTCTGTTTTATCTATTTCATTTGTTTCACACGTCTCCATGGGTCGCCAATCTGATTGTGGGCTCTATTTCTCCTTCCTATCTCTTCTACTTCTTTCCTGATATACAATTTCATTCTTCTCCACTCTACAATTTTGTCATGGCATATTTACATTGATATAGATTGACCCAGCTGCCATGCTGGGGTTCATATTAATGGCCTCACAGTTTCCCTTCTCGAATTATAAGCCCATGAGTCCCCATAAGCCTTCAAGCTCTAATCTTAATATACTCTCATCTGGTATCTTTTCTTTACCATTCAACCCTCTTGTCTGAAACCTCCAGTAACACTCTACTATACTATACCCATCTATACCCATCTCTAGTTAAAGTCCTTGACCTGGAGGTTTCTGGTCATGGCTGGAAGAGCTACTCGTATCCCATCGAGCTCTTTGGTCATTTTAACCTGACATCCTAACCGAGAAGTTTCGGTCAATCCAAATGCCAAGTCCAACATATCGTTCTCATCATCATCTGGCTCGGGAATTTCATCATAGAAGTCAGGGTCTACAATAATATGACATGTAGAGCATGCACACGACCCTCCACATGCTCCTTCCATGTCTAAATTGTGCGCCTGCGCGATATCCAAAATATTATCACCTTCAGCGACTTCAAGGGTTAATTGGCTACCATCTTTCTTGATGAAAGTAATATGAAGCTCTTCTCCAGGATTTGGTTTATGGACATGTCCGTGAAAGTTGGTGGCTGATGCATGGAAGCTTCGAGAGGAGGATGTAAAACCTCCATTAAAAAGACCAGAATTAAAAGAATTGGCCTTTTGGAATTCATTAACCATGTTTTGACCATAAACACCATTTCCTCTATTTAGAACCGATCTAATTCCTGAGTGTGCTCGGGCTCCAGTTCCTCGGACAGAGCCTCGAATAGATGTATGAAATCTGACCAACATCGCTACTTCAACAGAATATCGAAATAAAAATCAACTAGTATATCACCGCCAGCAAATAAACAGCAGATATGCCGGGAAATTCGGGGTGATTTCAGCTAGATATCTAGTCAAAAGAGTACCGAAGAGTAACGGCTCCAAGTGAAATTTTTCCGATTTCAATCTCTGGCAGACCCAATACTGCATACAAACCAATCCGACTGCATCGGGCCGACCAATCTACTGGCACGGATTACAAAGGGGAACAATGTAGGGGAAATGGCACAAGAGAATGAAGAGGCGAAACTTGAAGAGGAGACAGGGATACAAAGAGCAGAACAAACAACTGGTGAAAGAACCGGGAAAGAGCCGGGAAAGAAGCGGCGAAATCGGTCAATAGGTGGCCGATTGTGAAGACACGGACTTAAGAGACGGATTCATTTATATACAGGAAAGCACCAGTCACTATGTCAATGAAGACAAAGAAGTGTTCGAAAGACAGAGAAGGGATTAAAAGACATAGATGGAATGGTAAGGTATAGAAGAGATTAGAAAAGACACTTAAAAGTGCAGACTGGATCACTTTACCACATGAAGTGAAGGCAAATCAACATCACTTGTATTTATGCTTTACTAATTTAATGTCTTATCAGTACAAATAGAAACTACATAGTCTACCACATCGTCCATCAACTACCATCAACTAACATCAACTAATTCTTTACCTCTTCATCTACACCCCCACTACATCTTCCCGTAACACATTATTCTTATTAACACTGTCTTACCAGAATTTGCTGGCAAGAACCAAGAAAATCAACAAAATCAACACCGCTATGATGGCATAACTGATGAACTTGTTTGCCGTCAACCGCATGGTCATTGTCTTCAAAGTCTTGATCGATTTATCCACATAATTATCTGCCTGGTGTAAAGTATTACGAGAATTAACAATGGTTTCTCTTTGAGCCCTTAAATCATTCAAAATATTCCCTCCAATGGATTCAGTTTCTAATGCAATACGCTGGCTATCTCTAAGACGATCAGAGGTTCTTTCAAGGGAACTGTTGTTTTGTAATAGTTTAGATCTTTGACTATCTTGGCCACCGCCACCGCTCAGACCATCATCAAACAGATCTTTATAACGCAGACCAAACAATTGACGCTTGTCCTCGTCATCCAAGAGTTGTTTCAACTTCTGTTTAGCTTCATCGGTCTTGCTTTTGTATTGCCTTATCTTAATATTGTACAGAGATCTTTGGTTGGATGCAAGTGATTGTACTTCTACGTTCATTTGATCAAGCACTTCAAGACACTCGTCGGTGGCGATTTCGACGGCTTTAAGGGCAGTTTTACGGTCATCTACTAGTTAGTATTGTGGGGAAAGTCGGTGGGGATTATGATACCAATGGAATTGTCTTTGGTATTATTACTCTTTTACCCCCCTTCCCCCCTTTGATGATAATTTGCCTTTGCCGTGGTTCTACCATTGCTGGCATTAAAAAAAGAAAGGGGGTTCAAATTTAGGATTCAATTTTATAATACCAAAATGGCCATTTTCACCCGTTTTGAAGGGAAAACTTGGGATTACATACTATCATTGAGTCCCAGGATCTGTCCTAGCTTTGACAGAGCCTCCTGGTATGCCAATTCGAAGTCATTTTCGTACTGTTTAAACAAATCCGACATGTTAAGGAGTGGTGAAGAAGAAGAAAAGTGGGAGAAGATGTGGAATTGGGGAGTAAGAGAGATAGATAGAGAGATAGAGATAGAGATAGAGATAGAGATAGAGAGATAGAGATAGAGAGATAGAGATAGAGAGATAGAGAGACAGGTTACTTCAGATACCTAGAAGTAGATACATGTAGAGGTGTATAGACAGATACACAAAACATAGATGTTCATGGTTCAATGGATACATCTATAGATATGACATATCTGCTCTCATCCATCCTTTGACCTAAAATGCTACCACATCTAATCACATAATTTATAAGACCAGTTAGCCGTCCTTGATATCCGTTTCACCTGTTTATATATCTCTATCTAATACCTCCCATCTATCTTGAACATCTGTCTCATGTCTATTACATCTGCCTACTATCTATTCCATCTGTCTCATGTCTATCCTGTCTAGTATCTATTCCATCTGTTTCATGTCTATCCTGCCTAGTATCTATTCTATTTGCCTATTACCTTTCAATCAGTATAATATCTGATCCACCCGTATCTTTTCTGTCTTCTGTCTCCCACTCTTCAGAGGGTTGTCTGGCCACATTTAGCTTCCTTCCTCTCTATAACTCACAATAAGCTGCCTTCCTTTCTATAACCCACAGTAAGCTTCCCTTGTCCGACAAGCGCCACACCTGGGGCTTGTACAATCAACATTAAAGCCATGTCTTCCACTATTGCTTGAATCTACTTGAATTCATTCCTTTCTAGTCTACATAACACTAGCATTCCTTATTCCTATTCCTATATATTATACATATTAAACTTCAGAGATCCAGCTCTGATGGGAGCCACCTTTTATTGCTCCATCCCTTCACAGTAAACTGTGACTTCAGTACTCCACTACTGGGAATCAATCCATTAGCCATGGTAGGTCCCCGAGTCATAACCCCTGCGGGCTTCATTGCTTTCAGTTGGTGGTTTAAATTAACCCATGGGAGGTAATTACATCCATCTAACTTAACGATAGACAGCTTTTCATCTAATTTTCTCATCATCTTCTGATTATCCAGCCCAATCTCAGCCCTATCATGATCAACAAATACATATTGATGGAAATCTGGTGATCCATTCAGGGTTGGAAGGGTATCTAATCGGGCAGGAAGAATCACATTGGCCCAAAGTTTATCCCTGGACATGTTTGATACCTTCTCCACATCAAAATTAGGTTGGAACCGAGCCAAAACCAGGGGTTTGTTGGGTTTATTAGGGTTGTTGATGTTCCCAGTTCCACAATCTTGAGTACTTGGAAGGTAACCTTCCATTCTAGCGCTACAATCGATAGCGTACATGAGTAAAAACCTGGAGTTGATCCGGTATTCTCTATTTCGGATAGGTTTAATTCGTATGGCCGGATTTTCTACCGGTTCTTCCGATCTTTCTTCCTTAGTATTCCATGATTGAAGTTCCACGGGGGCCAAATTTGCATTAATCTTCGTGGGCAAGGCATCATCTCTGGGCTCAGGGTTACAAAAAAGGGTAACAAGAAGTTCTTTTGGGGCACTAGAGATGGACAGAAAGGATAAAATTGCATTTTTATTCGACCTGATTAGACCCTGACCATTCTTATAGGTATCTTTGTTCTTAATACCATCAGCTTTAGAAATGAATGAATCATTATCAAGTTCAAGTGGATGCAGCAGAGCTTGCACTCTAGCAATTTGAAGAGAACGAGACTTGAATCTAGAGATTAGGGAAGCTGGTTGCTTTGGTACATCAACCAGACTGTCAACTACAAACAGCAGCAGTGACAGCAGCAGTGACAGCATCAGCAACGGCATCAGCAGTAACAGCAGTGACAGCAGCAGAGCCAGCTCTAAGGCTTTACGTAAGTTGGTGGTACTTTTGCTACATACTGGAGAAAGGGAAAGTTGTGGCGATACAGTAACCGGTTGGCATTGGGAAGTGGAGATGGCGAAAGATCTTGTGGGGAGCAGATATGACAGATTGTGACTATAACAAGTCAAAGAAGAGCACTGGGAGCTCAACAGATTAGGAGGATATAATGAGTCATCATAATCATCGAATAGATCATCATCTGAATGGTCACTGTCTACATATTCGTCTAATGGATGGGGGATAACAAGGGGGTATTGAATTAAAGGGGTGGTTGATTTGTCCCGCAAATTGACTCGCTGCAGAAAAAGTTGAGTTTTTATGGAGCCGCCAGTCCTTGGAATAAATATGGGGACGGTCAAGGGGACAGCCATTTTTTGGTTGCTAATGGGTTGCTGATAGGTTATGACGGTAGTATGATGGTAATGTGGTTATAATGGAAAGGTTATGGGGGTTATTATATCAAATGAAATGTATTTCAAATAGCAACTACAACGGCAACAACAAAAAGAATGGCAAGCCGGTTGCATTTTGTATTATAAATGATGGTCAGTTGAAATGCCTTATCTAGAACTTAAAAATAATTAGCATGAAAAAAAAACAACCGCACAGCGGGGCATACCGTGCTGCCGATTTAGAAGAAGGAGCGGAAAACGCCTATCGCATGTTCGCTAAAAGCAACCTGAATGGGAAAAATATGCAGAAATTGGGCTCATTTAAGTGCGGTAACGGGAACTGGGACACCTGGAGGGCAGCCAGGGAGATGGAATAAAAAATGGATGATGGAACTGTTGGATGTGAAGGAGAGACAGAAGAGGTGGTGATATTTAGTGGAGTCGTCTGAAATGACCGAGAAATGGCACCATGACTCGGTAGTCTGTTCTAATGATCGTGGGTTTATATCGAGTCTGCTCCCGTCTAAGAAGTCCGAAGCGGTCCACCTTTCCCTTTTCAATAAAGTGCTGCAAATAATTGGGGCGCTAAGCACGCGACAAAGCACCACCTACTGGACGGTACAATCTCGCCAATGCAACCGAAAAGAACATGGGGATAGAGTAATAAAGAGCTGAACAAGAATGGAAACGAGAGCAAAACGAGAGCATAAGAAAAGATTATGTTCATCTACAACTACTCTACCCAATCCAATTGTTTCCTTGAACGAATCCCACGCTCCCCTGTAAACACTTCATTTCGATCTTCATCTCTGGGTGTCCCGGAACCTCACCGGTTCATAATAGGTTACATTTTTTTTTGCGCATTTTCAGAGCCACTTGTTGCACGGTTCCTGCACAACCAGGCACAGAACTACTTACCTACGGCACGCCGCTTCGCAACTGACTGAAGTGATGCCATCGCAGAGCATCGCCGAATGAAGCTTCAGGTCTATTGTTCAACTCTTCATTCGCTAGCACCTCCTGTCAGGCACTATCCGACTTCGCTTCAAGACAGCCCCTTTCTGAAAAAGCTTGTTCCCTCTCCGCCCTCTCTGCGTTTCTCTTTCAATTGTTGGGGCCCTCTATCTCCGCGGCCCCTCTCCCTTCTCAATAGTGACAATAACTGCAGCATTTTGGTGACGTTGCTCTCAACCGTCAGAGGAAGTTTCTTTTTCACCCTTTGTTCTTATCATAGTCATGATCTCGGCCCAGATAAGCATAGCAATTCATGATCTACATGATCTACATGATCTACACTTGATAACACTCGATCATCAATCTGGTCTGCCAGCAAATCAACTCTAAACTCCTTCCTCGTCAACCGCCAAACCCGACGCCCTGCAGAATATTCCTCGTACCTGCCCTTACCACTTTAGCGCTGTCGGCCACTTCCGTTTTAAGATCTGTTGTGCGAATTGTTATTATTAGTGTGAGGTTCTTGGCTTGGAGCACTACACCCAGCTCAATGCGGTAATTTTTACGCCAACATTTTTGAGGAAGTTGCCGTTTCCTAATTAGGAAAGACGCGCAATTCTTCTACCAGTGAGTTTATGAATGTTATAGTTACAAATAATGGCCTCGTCTAAGGTCACAAGACAATCACATGAGATCTCCTTTCATCATATTTTATCACACTTTAACATGAATTACCATGTGTTACTATGTATCATCAAACACAGACAATAAACATAGCCAGGATACCTCCAGGATACCTTCTTGTTTACTACTCATCTCTAATACTTCGTTAGATCTTACATAATTTCAAAGTTCCCAACCAATCCTGCACCATAACCCCATCCATCGTGTCAGCCTGATTAAACATCATCTGCTAAATCATTTGCTATTACATGCGTTACAATTTCCACCGAACTACGATGAACTATTTTTAACACATTTTTTCAGCCATTAATCGTCAATGCCTGAAATGCCAACCTCCAAGTCTAGATGTCTATTTTCTGTACCTTGTCCTCTGCATTGACCGGATCTCTGCATCAGCTATACCCGCTAGAGCGCCGCACGGCATACATGTGAAAAAAACGTTGAATGCTGCAGGTTCTCGGACTCAGTTACTGGCACAATTGACAGCTATTTCGGCGTTTCAATTGCCGTTTTATAGACTTAATGCCTTAATGTTTTGCCTCAAGACTTGCCTCAATACTTATAACGCCAACCTCTACGAAAAGTTTCATTTTCGCCGTGGCGAAGTGCCTCAAATAGCGTAACATTGTAATATTGCCTATGTTGTTTCAAACAATGCCTTGGAGACAACACTCACAAGAGTTTACCAGATTGCCCTTGAGGGCTTGGAGAATTGCCTTAATATTCTCAATCGTGTAATATCCGTCTCCTCTTCACATTTTCATTCCCTTCTGCCGGATAACTCTTGTCAGTAGTCATTCTACTTCCATTTTCATTCTACTACCATTCTACATCCATCTTCATTCTACATCCATCTTCATTCTACATCCATTCCACTACTATTCTACTTCTTCCTACTATGATACCTATTTTAATGCCAGTTAACCCTCAACACTTCTTAACGTCGACGATCTTCTAAATCTTCAAGTTCTATGTTCAGAAATGAAAACAGATCTCGTCCTTCATCATGTTCCAGAGAAGCCAGTTCCCTATACTGCTGCGGCTTCGAATGACCGTAATATTGTGCAAAAAGTTCATCTATATTCTCTAATTCAATGCCCTTGGTCTCTGGGTAATAAAACCAAACTACGAATACCGAAAGAACGCAACTAGCGGCCGGAAATAAATACATAACCCACCCAATAGATTGTTGTAGAATTGGAGTCATTTGACCGACCACATAGTTAGCAAACCAATTAGAGGCTGTTGAAAGAGATACCCCCTTAGATCTTATGGACAAAGGGTAAACTTCTGGAGGGATAAGAAAACCTACGGGCCCCCAACTATAGCCAAATGAAGCATTATAGACTATCACTAAAAATGCCACCATTCCTGGAGTATAACTCTTATCGGCGTACAAAATAGCTGCTATAGCAAAGAGACATAAGGCCATACTGATACCACCACTAATTAAAATGGGTTTCCGGCCCCATCGATCTACTAAAAACCATGGAGCAATAGTAGAAGCCAAATAAATCAAACCATTAATTCCGGTCATTAACAAGGCCTTAGAATCATTGAAGCCAGCCAGTTCGAACACCATTGGAGCATAGTATGATATGATATTGATCCCATTGAACTGGGCAAATGCCAAGGCAGAACAGCCAATAAATACTCGGATAGTATAGTGTTTAAGCATGAATTTCCAACTTCTTTCACTCTTTGGAACCGTCTTCCGTTCATGAAGAATCGAGTTTTTAATCATAAAGAACTCTTCTCGAGGTTTAGAAGAATTTGGATCACTATCATATAAGAGACAAAGAACATGGAACCCCAGTTGATCTCGATCAACATCTAAAAGCCATCTCGGGGATTCTACAATGAAAAGACCTCCAATAAACAAAACACAAGCTATAACCACTTGAATGAAAAGAGGAAGTCTCCACAGCAAATGAGCTGGGAAAGAATGAGGATTGGTTCTAGCATCACCAATATCTTGAATGAAGTAACAAAAGTAATCTACCCATACACTAAGAGCATAACCTACAATATTACCGGTAAATTCACCACACACCAACTTGCCTCTATCTTCACTAGGGGAGATTTCACATTGATAAGAGGGTACTATAGTCAGTAATATCCCTACTCCTATGCCCAGAAAGATCCTACCCACTCCAAACACCCATAAATTGGGACAAAATGATTGTAAAAGCCCACCTACAATGAATATAGCCGTCCCCAAGAGAATGGTTCTCTTACGGCCGTAGATTTCCGAGATTCTAGCCACTCCCAACGATGAAAACAAGGCTCCAATCTCTAAGATGGATATAACCAAACCAATGGCAGTGGCAGAAGGATTATGGAAGTATGTTCGGAAGGTTACATAGGTCAAGATCCCCAGACATACCCCCTGTTCGTAACCAAACAACGATACGAATAGGGATACAAAGGCACTAGTGAAATAAACAAGACGGTTACCCTTGAAGGAGAGCTTTGATGTATATCTTCTGGAGTCAAAATCGATATGACTGTAGGAGTTACCATAGCGATCAGAGTAAGATTGTGGGTCCAAAAATTTCAGACTTTCGTCATGGTCGAAGTCTGTCAATATGGGGCCATTTGGTTCGGCAAAGGGGTCATGGACTCCCGAGCTGGTGTAGTTGAAGCCAAAGGGATTGTCATTTTCATCATCATCATTGTCGTCGTTGTCATCATTGACATCTTTTCTGATTATATTTGCATCGTTGAACGGATCTAGTTGGTCCTTCGAGGAGGAGTTTATGTCATTTGCGTTCAAGTTTGTGGTAGTGTTTGTACTAGATCCGTTTCCATTTCCATGTCCATTTGTAGTTTCGTTGGTTTCATGGGCCGGATTTAATGTAGAGAGATTGTGGGGACCTTGATTATGGAGGTCGCCATCACGACTGGTCAGGTCTTGTTCGAACAATGTCTCTGTGTCCTCATCTTTGAACCGTGTGTACGACATTTCGTCGGTTGGTATGGATTGGACTGTCTTTTGGTTACTCTAAACCTTCTATTTGTTATTAAGTGACCTTTGCTGGTTGGCTTGGCTGTGGAGGGTTTGACCAGGGCTCGTGATAGATCTATGTAGGAAGTGGGGAAGCCATAAGCTGGGGAAGAAGAAGAAGAAGAAGAAGAAATGATAGCACAGAGAGGACGATACAGGAACTTTGATAGTGCAGTGACGAGGATATATGAGCCCACGAGGGAACGATAGTATAGGGAAGAAGGTACAGGAATGATAGTGTAGTAAAGGGGACACAGGAACGAAGGAGTGATGGTGTAGTAGAGGACACGGGAATTGGTAAGGGAACGGTACCTGTAGTGTAGGAAAAGACAGTGTAGGGAAGAATTGTTTATGAAAAGTATACGAAACGGAGACAGTCATACTACCTAGAGAGTTAGTAGATTGGCGGGATACATTACCACAGTAGAATAGAACGATGTGTCCGTTTTACGTTGAAATACTTCTCTTGTACCTTGTATAACTACAGATGGACTCTTCTACGTCTCTCTATATAAGCTTCATCCAGAAATATATTCTCTTCTACATCTCTCTTCTATAATTGCCTTCTATATCTCTCCTCTTCTATCCCTTCTCTCTTCTACATCGTCGCAGAAACACCATAGAACTCCACTGCACTCAGTTCCTTCCTAAACATATCATCCACATCACCATACCCACCATCTTTAACACATTCCAGCTCGTAGATCACATCCGCAGCATTGTTCTTCACCAAACTATCCTTAGCAGTTTGCCATGAGAATCTAATCAAACCAAAATGCCACCCGAAAACCGGATCTACATGTCCATTGAGCCATTTAGAGGTGTTGGGGTCACTGGGATATCCAGATCCTAACAGTTGACCCAGTAAAATGGCCATATTATCACGATAAAACTCCAAATTCATGTCCCTGGTTACTTTGGCCACTACTGAAGCAGCACTTACAATAGGATAGATGCTATCTGCCTTCTTAGCTACTACAATATCATCAATCTGAGGGAACTGTTTCCGAAGTTTCGCCTGATATGATACTGGAGGTCCCACCGTATCGACAAATAACAGAGTTACTTTAACTCCGGACTTTAAAACTTCACTGACCAACTGAATTGTGGCATCGTGAGCTTGTTCGTTCAAATTATAAACCCCTGGTCCTCCACCTACATTATTTGGTCTAAGCATGCCACTCAGAATATCTCTAGCAGTAAGAGTACGAGTGGCCCAACCGATATTCTTCAGTAACTCATGATCCTTTTCCTCCATAGATTGCAAAAGGGTCCTTCTGACATCATCCTTCAATACTTTGGAGTCGGCAAATCCAAACTGTTTAATCTTGTTATGATACAGTTCCAAACAATAGGCAATTCCATACACCATAGGACCCAAAACTGGTCCACGTCCAGCTTCATCAACACCCAAACAAACGGGATCTTCATCATTTTTGATGATTTCTTCGGGGATGGTGGTATGATAGGTTGAAGACGCGTACTGGAAGGGATTATCAAGCAATTTGACCGATGCTGGTGTCCATGGCACCTCTGTCTTTTGTTTCTTTGACATTGGTAATGAAGAATCGAAGTGGATGCACGTGACGTATTAAAGTACTAGTAGTATGAGTGTCACTATCACACCACACTACACCACACTACACTACACTATCACTACACTACACTATCACTACACTACACTATCACTACACTATCACTACTACTACTACTACTACTACTACTACTACACTATCTCTGTCACTATCTCTGTCACTATCACTATCACTCTCTCTATATACACATTAACAACTCAGCAGTAGTCATAGTAACCACTTCAATGATTTTGACCATTGAAATACCAATTTCTGTTCTTCTACACTCCTGTTCTTATTCTTCTATCTATGTTTAATCTGGATTTACCCTCCCAGTCCCCAGATGAAGCTCATTAAATCTGATTACGTACGCTTTCATATACTACAAAAGTGATGCATGTAGCAGGAACCAGCCGGACCATGTTAGCACCTAGACCCTTATAGAACCCCTTGTAGCGTCCCTCGTGAGTCCAAACATCTCTACAAACATCTGATATCGATCTGCGTTCCAGGATTGCCATCTGCATCCGCAGTTTCACCACCTGTGCCGGGTACATGATCATCATACTGGCGGTTTTCGAAATGGCCGATGAGTAGAGATAATCGACAGTATCGAGCTGGGTTCTGGGCACAGGAATCCCCGCTCCCGTTCCCGTTCCCGTTGCCCTTCCCCCTCTAGGTTGGAGCCGATCTTGCAGAAAATAAACCTTTAAATGATCATAGAATACAAACTGTAAGCTGGCCTGGAACACCAGAAGCATCCCAGGCAAGGTGCCCCTCCAGAAAGACAACAATCCCTCGTTAACCCATATACGACGAATGCCATCGAAGAGGGATGAATATGCACGATTGTCGGTGGTATTGGTGGCCAATATTCGAGTCTTAAGTACCCATACAGGGTTAGTAAGTAATGCAGAGGTACAACCAGCAAGAGCTGAGCTAAGGAAGTAGTTTACTGTTTGCAGAGGCGTGTGGACTAGCAGTTTAAATTCAGCATAAAGAGAGAAATAAGCAGCCCATCCGACGACATTACCGACCAAATTGACCCCTAATCCTCGGTAGAAATGCTTGAGGATATGAATCGATTTAGGGATCCCTGGGTTAGCTTGGAACTGGATAGAGGCTGATTGATTAACATCTTTTACAACTTTCCGAAGTAGGCCAAATGGACCAGAGGGAGTTTCTCTGGATACTTGAAGACGGACCTTGATGAGGTCAAGTGGGTGCATTATTATGGTGGTAGAGAAGCCAGCACAGAGGCCGGCGATGATCTCTTGGTGACGTCGATGTTGGGGATGGGGTTGGGGATGGGGTTGGATGATTTGAGGGGGGTTCTTTTCGGCCATGGCATGGGGAATTTATGGCTTATGAAAGCAGGGTGATGGATGATGGGGAAGGGATGTAAAACACGGAGATTATGGATGCTTTATGAATGCTTTCTGACGAAAACTCTAGTGTATTGGTGCTACGGTAGAGGTAAGTAGTAGTAAGTTAGTGGTGAAAAATAAATTGTGGATGGATTTAGAGAGAGGTGAAAAGCAAAGAGGGAAGATTACTGAGGATTAGTGGGGAATAAGTGGAGATTAGTGAAAGTAGAGAAGAATTAGTGAAGAATTACTGCGACTTACCTGGAATATCTACGAAAAACTCATGGCAAATAGTGAGGAGAGTAAGATTTTAGCGGGATTTCAGCGGGATTTCACTATGCGATAGCCCATAATTACTGAAACAATTCATTTAATAGAGACAATTAGGTACAAATAGATACCTGAACAATTGTAGACAAGTATAGACATATCTCTAATAATATATCTCGATTAACACATATGTTACACATAGCTCTACATATCTCTACACTGATTCATTCGAGTGGGCCTTTTATTGTAGCCGCTTATATTATGTACATACTGAGCCTAGGCAGATGGGAAAGGACTCAACAAGTTAAACAACAGAGGCTTGTTTGGGGTGGCGGACCAGCCCAAGTACAACACAAAAGGAATGAAGCCGTAGTGAGCAACAGTGCGGGAGTAGTCCAACACTTGGGTGATTCTTTCTTTGCTCTCGTCGGAGAGGGTGAATTGAGTGGAAGCCATGGGGTGAAAAGTTGATGAAAAAGTGAAAAATTCGGCCCTTGAAGTGGTTTTTTGGGTGCGGTGGGAGAGAATGGCAGCAACTCTGGCAACAAAGTGGGAGGAACCACCCGAACGGGAAGAGAGCCCAGCTATCACACTGAAATATATACCACGATATACTTATAGATGGAAACGGTACAACTATTGTACAACTTCATTGCTGAAATTTAGTTATTATCAACATACACATTTCTGTACCAAGGATTGCAGTAATTTGGATATTTGTACCACTAAATATATACATCTTCAATTACTCCTACTTCTTTTACTCACCCTCCCAACGACACTGCCTTCTCTTGCCTGCATATAAATGGGAAACATTGCTTTCCTCCCATTTCCTCACACGACAACTCTCCAGCTCAACCATTTTCTACTGCTATCAAGTGCTTGATTCAAGGTAAAAACGGCGACAGAAAGCGATTGACCTTCCGTGAAGACGTATAATTCCGGCCACCTCAAGTCACATACCTGCTCAATACATTTGCATCGTCATCCCCCCACAATCGAAGAGTCACCATTGAGTTCCCCAAGCTTTCGTCAGTGGAAAATCCGAACCCGACCAAACACCAAACAGTCACTTCAGTAGAACCCTTTACGCCACAACCCCCCCAAAAAAAAGCCCCCACAGCCAAGAAGAGCCATTCATACCTTCCTCAACCACCATGAGAGTCCTCTACAAAGAAGACCCCCGTACAATCGTCATTCTCTCCGAAGGAGTAGCCCTTGGCTTCCGTCTTCTTCCTCCTCTGCCACTGCTGGATCGTCAGATAGCTGCCGTGGAAATTATGCCACCACAAAGTATCCTGAGAGCTCATGGGTATCATAATCTCCTTCGTCGTGAGATCCACGGCTGCTTGGGACTCATCCAGGTCCAAGGAATGCTGTTTTTAGGGGTAGTAACTCGAGCAGTAAGCAATATTGCCCGGCCAGTGGCAGGTCAAACGGTAGAACGGATATACGGAGTTGAATTCTTATGTTTGCTGAGTCCAGAGTGGGATCTCTTAGCCCAGCCGCCACCAGGAGCAGACTCAGAGTCCTATAGGGACCCACAATCAGCCCAAGAAGCCGCCATGGCCACCCACCCTTGTGAAGATCTTCGTAAACTTCTTCTGAATGGTTCATTTTACTTCTCTAATGACTTCGATCTTACCAGTCTTCTACAAATTAGAGGAGTAACTAATGTTGATAGTGCTGCTCTGACCCATTCCCAGACTGAATACATGTGGAATTCGTTCATGATGCAAGAATTGGTGATGTTTAGGCTGAATTTGGAACCGTTTGCCCGAGAAGCCTTGGACAATAGCCGTATTTTCACGCTGGTGATCCGAGGTTTTGCCAAAACAGTCCCCATTCTGCCCTCAGATTCACTCACCATCATTTCGAAGCAACTGTGGAAACGTGCTGGTACTAGATACAACGCTAGAGGTATTGATGATGATGGGAATGTAGCCAACTTTGTGGAAACGGAATTGATCTTTGAGAATCAACTGAAACAGCAAGTTTATGCCTTCAATCAGATCAGAGGCTCTGTTCCAGCCTTTTGGGAACAGGATTCCACTCTTATCAATCCCAAGATCACCATAACTCGTTCAGTAGGAGCCACTCAACCGATTTTTGATAAGCATTTCGGTGATTTAAACCAACGTTATGGTGGAGTTCATGTAGTCAATCTTCTCCTGAAGACTAAACCGGCAGAAGTGTCTCTTCTGCGCCGTTATTTGGAGCTTTATCGTCATCTGACTCATCGAGAGGATGTTTCATTCAGTGAATTCGATTTCCACTCCGAAACGAAGCAACAAGGATTTGCTGCTGCTGGGAAAATTTTACCACTCTTACTCGATCTGATTGAACAATTTGGTTGGTTCCTATATGATGGTCGAACTGACACAGTAGTTCAGAGACAAAATGGTGTTTTCCGAACAAATTGTCTTGACTGTTTGGATAGAACCAATTTAATTCAACAAGTGATATCTAGAGAACTCTTGGGACATATCTTTGGCAGTATAGGGGTCCGTCAACTGAGATTACAGGGATTTTTATCAATCCACAACGATTTATGGGCCGACAATGGTGATGCTATATCCCAAATCTATACCGGGACCAATGCTCTTAAATCCAGTTTCCTGAGATCAGGTAAAATGAATTTTGCTGGAGCTCTTTCAGATGTTACTAAATCAGTATCAAGAATGTATCAAAATACTTTTATAGATAACAAAAAACAACTGCTTATAGAAGTTCTTTTGGGCTACGATGCCAATTCCAAGGCAGTAAAGATCTATGATCCTGTCTATGAAACTATACACGAAGAATTGATCAATAGGGCTCTGGAATATCTGAGTGAAAGTAGTATCTCTTTATTTGTGGGTACTTTCAATGTCAATGCTTACCAAGGCTCTCAAAATGTGGATCTTACTGATTGGCTCTTCCCTCCTGAAAACATTGGTAATAACAACAGCCATAATTCCAATCCTGAAATCTTTGCCATTGGCCTTCAAGAAATTATAGAATTGAATGCTGGACTGATTTTACAAGCAGATGGACTGAAGGCTACTATGTGGACATCATTGATCGAAAAACAACTTAATTCTCAAGGGGAAAATTATTTGCTTCTTCGAACTGAACTGATTGCTCTGATGATGGTGCTCTTGTTTGTTAGAAAGGATTGTGTACAGCATATCAAGCAGGTTTCAGGGTCTCTGAAAAAGACCGGTTTAGGAGGGATCGCTGCCAATAAGGGTGCCTGTGCTGTTCGGTTTGAATATGGAGCTACCCTGATAGCATTAGTCACCAGTCATTTGGCTGCAGGGACTTCTGCCACCATGGAAAGATATAATGACTATCAGACTATCATGCAAGGACTCACATTTACTCGTAATTATAAGCTCAAAGACCATGATCATGTTGTGTGGTTTGGGGACTTGAATTATCGTATTCTGCTTCCAAATGAACAATGTCGTAGTCTTGTCGAAGTAGGTGCCTTTGATGAACTTATAAATGCCGATCAGTTACGTCAAGAGATGCGTTCTAATGTGGGACAACTTCAAGGTCCTTCAGGGAATACTGGAGGGGCCTTCTCTGGGTTTTTGGAAGCTCCAGTAAAGTTCTATCCAACTTATAAGTTCGATAAGGGTACCCTGAATTATGATACACTGGAAAAGCAACGAGTTCCACTGTGGACAGATCGAGTGTTATATAAACACAAGACTTCCAAACAGCGGTTTCGGCAACTTAATTATGGACTGGTGATGGATATAATGCTCCTGGACCACAAGCCAGTGTATGCCACATTTAAAGGTTCTATTGATTTTGTAGACGAGAACAAGAAACTCGAGATTGTCAAGCTGTTGTACAAACTGCATGAGGGTAAGAATGAAGTTCTGTTGCTTGATATTGGCTTCGATGATTTCTCTAACAATGAACTGGCCAGCGACATTCTGCGTCTGCCTCTGTTGGTAACCTCGACAGGAAGAAGAGAGCTGCAAGCGATGTCGTCGTCGTCATCATCATCGTCGTCCCTGTTTGCCCAATCGGCACTTCAAGAGTTGAACTTGATGGACGCAAATATGGATCCTGTAGCACCAATTCCCACCAGAGCTGCCCCCAGAAGAGTGCCACCACCACCAACACCTCGTAGAACGCGAGAAGTTTCTAACGAGAGTGTAAATTCACAGGCAACATCGTCATCTCCAGGGCTTCCAATGGGCTTTCTGTCAACACCACTTGTACCTAGACTGCTGCTGGCAACGCCTTCCAATCTGCCCCAGCCGATCAACTCCCCGGTTACGGTTGGCAAGACCCAAAGGTCACCAGTTCCAGTCTCTAAGCCCATGGCGCCGATCATTCCCAAGAAGCCAGCATCTCTACTGACCCAAAAATTGGGAGGGTCAACAGGGAGTGCTACAGGGAGCGCTACAGGGGTGGAAGTATCATCATCAAGAAGTGAAGATGAGGCCAAAAGAAACGTCCCCGAGCCTCCCAAGCCTAGGAATACTGCCACTAATGGACTGATGAATGATTGGAAACCATTAGTGCCTAAATAAAATGCTTGAGATTTGTTGATCAAGAAATTTGTTGATCAAAGATGTACGGGGCAAGAGATGTATGGAGCACGAGATTGAAGACGAGAAGAAGAGAAGGACAAGTGGAAAGATCTAAATGACAATTGCATGGTATTAATTTACCTTCATCATTAAAGGCACGGAGGTCTCTAGAGACCGAATTATTACTACTAATAGACAACCTCACTTCTAATATAAGCAATAAAAGAACCCATCGAATGGGTGTTTCTATCTATCCATACATCTATCTATCTATCTATCACCTTCTTTAGTATAGTCTATGGTAAACCTCTTCTAGTCACGTGACTTCAGGTTCAAAACAAATCGGCTGGAAAATTCACTTCACCACCTACAAACAACCGAGTAACATCATGTCTAAACGGATCAAAAACGTCCTGATCAGCGTGCCAGTGTTGTATGGCAACCATTCAGAGAAGCTCCGTGATGATCGTCGAACAGAAAAAACCCCCCCTGACCATACACACGAATGGACTGTGTTCTTCCAGCCGGTGGTCGACGGGTACGATTTGACTCCATTGCTAAAAAAGGTGACATTCAAATTGCACGAGACATACGAGCAGCCAGTCAGATCGGTGGAAAGTCCTCCTTATCAGGTTACAGAGACCGGCTGGGGAGAATTTGAAGTCATCATTAAGCTCCATTTCAATCTGGGAGTGGAGTTGGGAATAAACGAAAAGAACTTCCAGATCTTCCATGGCTTGAAACTCCATCCATACAATCCTCAGATCACCCATGAAGACGGACAAGTTCACCTGGTATTGTACGACGAATTGGTGTTTGCTGAGCCCACCGAACGGGTTTTCGAACTTTTAACCAGCAAGCCATGTAATTTACTTCCTTACAAGATTCTGGCCCCGGAAAAGCGTGACCAGGAGTATTCTCGTAGTGATGAGAACGACGAGATTGCCAGATTGGACTTATACATTGATAGAGTGAAGCAGGAGATCGAAAAACAGAGAGATGAGTACAACAGTTTGGATCAAAAGAAGATCGCTTTATTGCAGTAGGAAGGGTTGAAGATGTGATAAAATGGGGGTAAGAGGGGGTAAATTATCTTATATTACCCTAGATGATACTACGAAAAGACCCTTTTATCACATTTTATCCCCTTTTATGCCTTCTTTCCCATCTGCTTTTAAAACTTGGCGGTTTAACAAAGTCTGTCCTGCACACAGACTTATAGCCCACCGGTTTCGAAATGTTGATTTTTCATGTTTCGAGTGGTACAAAAGGGGCCATTATGGGGCCATTTGTATTCTAATAGACGGTATTTGAGCCAATCAAAGGCGACAGATGGACTGTCTAGGGTCTCTGGATCATCTGAACCCGCTGGCGACCAAGAATACATTTCCAGACGGTCCCACATCCAAGGTCAACCGCCAGCAAAATTCTATCCATTATATTCTTCAGTAGACAGAAATAACGCCACTACAGTCCGAATCCCACAATTTATAAGCAAATATGGATATATTCAACCTACTGAGAGAGCTAAGGATACGTCTGTGTGTATTGAAGGCCGTATCTCTGCCATTCGACGCATGTCAAGGTCTCTAGTGTTCTTAGACGTGGTTCAAGACGGGGTTTCAGTACAAATCGTGGTTCCCAGAAAGGAAATGGGGTTAGAATTAGATGAATATGATTCAGAACTTGCCAAATTTGCCAAAGGTGATCACATCTCCGTTCAAGGACTGCCAGCCAGGACGAAATCCGGTGAACTTTCCGTAAGAGCAGAATCAATTCCTTCTATATTAGCCCCATGTGTACTGCAACCGACCCATAGACTTGAACAACGAGAGAAGATTAACGCTAACCGGGTTTTAAACTATCTAGTTAACCCCAAAAGTCGTGATTATATCGTTACCAAGGCAAAAGTCATCTCTGCTGTAAGAAATTACCTTAACTCTGACGGGTTTTTAGAAGTCCAGACTCCAATTTTAGCCGGTGATGGTACAGGAGCCAATGCTCAGCCGTTTGAGTCGAAGTGCCTTGCCTTAGACAAGAAAGTCTCCCTTCGAGTGGCTCCTGAGTTATGGTTAAAGAAGTTAGTAATCGCTGGCTTTGACAAGGTATTTGAAATTGGACAGAACTTTCGGAATGAAGGGATTGATGCTACTCATAACCCTGAATTCACTTCATGTGAATTTTATAAGCTGCATATCAATTTGGACGGTCTTATGGTCATGACAGAAGAGATTGTTCATGCTATTGTAAAAGAGGTTACCGGAGCAAATGCACCAAATGATTTAACCAATGTGATAGCACCTGATTTATCCAAGGCCATAAGTAGTAAAAATTATCGTCGAATTGACTTTATTCCTGCCCTTGAAGAGATCACTGGAAGCCAGCTCCCTAGGGAACTTACATCGTCCGCATTGATTGAATACTTTGATAAATTGGGGGTCCCTTTACCAGGACAGCGATCACCAGCACAGTTATTGGATAGTTTAGCAGGGGTGTATTTGGAACCACTTCTGCAAAATGAGCCGATTTTCATTTACAACCATCCTGCTGTGATGTCACCACTTGCAAAACTGGGGCCGATAGAGTATAAAGACGGTCGAAGGTATGAAATTTCCCGAAGATTTGAGTTATTTATCGGAGGACAGGAGTATGCCAATTCATATGAAGAGGAAAACTCACCCTTTGAACAGCTCTCGAAGTTCAACAAACAAGTGGAGGCCCGTGATGAGTTCAGAGACCAGGAGCTGTTGGTTCCAGATTGGGCTTATGTGAAAGCAATGGAGTATGGGCTTCCTCCTACGGGAGGGTGGGGTTGTGGAATCGATCGGTTTGCGATGCTTTTCAGTGGAACCAAACGAATTGAAGATGTACTTACTTTTGGGACATTGAAGGATGTGGTGAAGCAATGATGGGGAGTGATGGGGAGTGATGGGAGTGATGGGGAGTGATGGAGAGTGATGGAGTAAACATGTATATATACAATGGTTTGAGAGTTCCGTAAGTGTTAGAATCTTCTTCTCATATTGCTGTTGCTGTTCTAATTAGTCTGCTCTTTTGCATCTCTTCGTCTACCTTCTCTATCCTCTACCTTCTCTATCCTCTCTCTTCTAATCTTCTCTGTCCTCTCTCTTTTTTGATCTATCATGACATACTCCCCCTTGTCAAGTCTTCAGCGTTTCCGATCTAATATAAAATTCTCAAGAGTTGTCTAGTAAAGACATATCCTTGTACGCTCTTGATACCTCACTTGACTCATCTCTTGATACATCTCTTGATCCTTCACTTGAAAGGTCACTCGATTCTTTACAAGATCACAATTTTCCAAACTCTTGATTGTTTCACTCGATCGAGACATACTGTTCATTCATCACTGAAATTATATGACACCTTAAACTCTTACGGTAGGCTTACATTAGGCTTACAGCGACAATAGTAATTATTGATTCTTCAGGCATACTTCTAATGGATGTATAATACATTATTACATTACATCACCACATTCCTACATTAACCTTACACAACTACATCACGTTATCATCTTCCCTTCTTCCTTCTTCCTTCTTCCTTCTTCCCTTCTTCCCTTCTTCCCTTCTTCCTTCTTCCTTCTTCCTTCTTCCTGCATTTCCCGTCCCTTTTCATTTTCTGCTCCCTTTTTCAATCGAAGCTAACAAAATTCGATCGTTACCAAAACTGTCAAAGACTGTAAAAGACAGTCAGTCAACACGTTTAAGTCAGTCAATACAAGTGAGATATTACTCATTCAGACCATAACGAGTCATAGAAGTCTCTTGTGAAGTCATTGAAGTCTTTTCTACTGTCATATCAGCCTCTGTCACTGCCGCTGTCATTGCTGCCAGTCTGTCTCTTGCCTAAAATGGATTTCGAACAACGTGAAGACCTCGATGGGATTCGACTCACTTGGAATGCCCTTCCTCGTCTGAGAATGCAACATCAACGCAATGTAGTCCCTTTAACCGCTCTCTATACCCCAATGATAAGAAACGGTCCCATCAATACCGCTCCTAAAGAAGCTATCATCACTTGTAGACAGTGTCTGGCCTTTGCCCTGCCCTTTTGCCAAGGCATGGAAGGTGGATGGTATTGTGCCTTTTGTGGTTTCCAAAATAGACTTGCTCTGACAGACCTATCTGCCTTTCAACACTCCACTGTTGAATACCAAACTGGTCGTCAATACGTGCCTCCTGTGTTCCTCTTCGTGGTGGACTCTGCATTCTTGATATCATCATCATCATCATCATCATCATCCACTGAAGCTGAACCAGGAACTGGTCAAACTTCATCATCTGATTCAAAAACCTTCTCTGCTTTAGTGGACAGCATTGAGGACCAAATCTCTCAATTGCCAGAAGATAGTCGGGTAGGGTTCATTTCTTATGGGGAAAATGTCCTTATTCATGAAACAGGAGCTCAAAGTCAATCCCAACGAACTTGGGCTTTCAACGGTAAGAAGTCTTATAGTTTAGAAGAAGTTCTGGCCCATTTGGGACTCATTGACCCGAGCTTGAAGTCATCTAATATGCCCCGTTCAAACTCGGCTCGGGCTTTTGAAACCCTTTTCTTCGCCCCAATAGCTCAATTCGAATACAATATCGGAGATATCGTCAGATCTCTATCCAGCAACTTGTTCCCGGCTCAAGGTTCTCATGAAAGAGAGGGAAGATGTACTGGTAGTGCTTTAAATGTGGCACAATTGCTCTTGAAAGCCGTTTTTGGTGAAGCAACTAACCTAGCAGGCAATGTATTGACTTATGTGGGTGGTCCTTGTACCCATGGCCCGGGAATGATTGTAGGAAAACTGCTTACTGAGGCATTAAGATCTCATCATGACATCGAAAAGGCTAATGCCCAACTTTTAAAGGTAGGAGATAAGTCCCATGTTCGTCAGGCACGTCAATACTATCGTAAGATAGGTGATCTGTTTGCTAAGCTTGGTATGGCCTGTCTGTTACTTGTGGGAAGCTATGATCAAGTTGGTCTTTTCGAAATGGAGCCTCTTTGTAACAAAACTGGTGGTGATATGATCATGTGTGATCTGTTTGATACTACAATGTTTAGACAAAGTAACAATATGCTTCCAGGACAACTCTCCTGTTATAATGGTACTTTGGAAGTCAGATGTACCAGCGGATTGACCATTCTGGGGATGATTGGTAATGGACTGAAAATTGCCATTAAAAGCCAAAACAAATTTATCTCTGATCTGATTTCGCCCTTGCAAAAACATGTCGGCGCTGAAGCTGGTACTAATAGTTGGAAATGTTGCAATGTGGGGCCAACTCTGACCTTTGCGGTATATTTTGATCGAAACGACGTCTCGTTAGCGGGCCAATTCTCTTTCTTACAATTTATTTTCTTTTATCAATCTACAGAGAGAACTGTCAATTTAAGAGTCACTACTGTACCTATTAATGTTGTTGCTGATAATGAAATGCAACAGCTTGAGTATGGTTTCGACCAAGAGGCTGCTCTTGTCACAATTGCCAGAGAATTAGTGTATCGCTTACAAACACAAGAAGCAAGGGACCCTGATGCTCCGAAAGTTGCAAATGAGGATATAGGCAAGCTCTTGGATAAGAAACTCATTGATTATTGTCTGAGATTCGCCGTTTTCAACAAACGTCAACTTGAATCGTTTAGACTTCTGCTGCATTATCTGATGCTCCCACAATTCTTATATCATCTCAGACGTTCTCCCCTCATTAGGGTGTTTAACAACTCTCCTGATGAAACTTCTTATGTCAGACATGCATTCCTTAAAGAGGAGTTGACTTCTTCTCTTACAATGGTACAGCCTACTCTCTTAAGTTACGATATAGACAACTTTCTGGGTGAGCCAGAGCCTGTTTTACTTGATCTGGAGCTGATTGGACCCAACAAAATATTACTTTTAGACACATTTTTCCAGGTGCTTATATTTCATGGCAAAACGGTAGCAGAATGGCGTAAGGCTAAGTACCATGAGCAGGCAGAATACGAGTATTTCAAAGAATTTTTAGAGGCACCAAAGACGGAAGCCATGCAAATATTGGTGGACCGATTTCCTTTGCCCCGATTTATAGATTGTGATGAAGGAGGCTCCCAGGCCCGATTTTTAATGGCCAAGTTGAATCCTCTGGTACTGTACAGCTTACCAGCCATAGGAGGAGTCACGGTGTTGACAGACGATGTTTCTCTTCAGCTGTTTATGGATCACGTACAGCGTTTGGTGGTTAATGTCTGATGTATAATAGAATTAGAGGCATGATAATGTACTGGAGTATGTAAGGTAGAGTAGGTCAAAGAGGGTAGTATGAATAGCATGAAATGGATAGTATAGTAAGAACAGTTCGAAAAAAAATAGCATCGTTGTGTCTGAGTAGAGAGTGGTTAAAATAAGTAGTATACATGGTGTCTCAGGAAAATTAACAAGGTTTTTAACGCAGTGAACTGTAAAATATATATATTCTGACAAAGGTTAATGACTTACAAATAAGGCATAATAAGGTAGCCGTTGCAACGAGTTACCTATTGTTCATGGTTGGGGCAATAAAAGCAATAATATCTAACACTGACACTAGAGAAAGAGGAGATATGCGGGTAAATGCAGGTAAAATATAATATGGCGTCAGGGGCGTCCCTAACCTGGCTCGTGATGCTGTCAGTGCTGACCCTTCTGGACTCATCAACTCAAAGAAATAACTAGGGTAGGCGTATATTTGCATGTACGAGCAACGGATTAATAGGTAGGTGGTAGGCGAGCTACTCATTTGGGTAAAATTGCAAATTAAAAAATGAGCAAAGAACAAATTTCTGGCCGAAAAGGGTTAAAGTGGGACTAATGAGTACGAGATGTTGAAGTTCAGCACCACCATCAGCAACGTTACTGGCATTAAAAAAACGAAATTGTGCTTTCTGGAATTCTTTTGGTCTGCTAGTTCAGAGAGGAGCAGGTGATTGATTCGTGATAAAGTGAAAAGCAAAAGAATTAGCCAAAAGAAAGCGATCAGTATGATTGCCTTCCTACTAAAATAAGAACATGTAAAGGGTTCAATGTGATAATATAATAAAACATGATTATGTGTTGGAGTTTGCTCAACTGGACGCAGAAGATCGCTTGTTTCTGAAAATGACTATAACAATTCAAGTTCAGTCTATTTTAAGCGAAGAGGGTCCAGATCAATTGGAAACGAGTTTAGTTGTATCGGCAGATCCGAAAGCACAAGCGAAATATGGAGGAATAAAATCATGGTAATAAAAACTTTGGGTTCCAAGATATGAATCGTTACATGAAGATAGTTTCATGTCTATTTTGATCCAAAATTGAGCTAGCTTACGAGTGCCAAAATGTTGTTCCTAATACTGGCAGTTAGTTGAATTGGAGCCGCATGCGAGGTTACATAATAGAAGATAATGAATTTATGAAGACTTGCAGGAATTGCAAGAAACAGAAAGAGTTTGGGGCAGAGGGAAACATAAAGATGCGTGGTGAGTGAATTCAGAATGACAGGTAGTATGAGCTGCAATAGTTACAGTTGAGCCCAAGGTCAGAAAGGTCAAGAAAAGAGAGGTGACCTTGCTTCTAATCCCAGATTGGAGCCTAAATGGGTGTGGTTAAAACTTTTACGAGGCTTCAATACGAGGTAAAAATAATCGAGGGCAGCAAATTGTTGCCGTGAAGGAAGGG
Organism: Kurtzmaniella quercitrusa; assembly: GCA_030570095.1. Classification (NCBI taxonomy): domain Eukaryota; kingdom Fungi; phylum Ascomycota; class Pichiomycetes; order Serinales; family Debaryomycetaceae; genus Kurtzmaniella; species Kurtzmaniella quercitrusa. Next base: position 865 of record JAJLUZ010000033.1, on the reverse strand, counting down.
AAGGTTAACATTAACATGAATGAGGGAAAAAGTTTCGGAGGCAAAGAAAAGCAGGAAGAGAAAGGAAGAGAAAGGTAGAAGAGGAAAGAAGAGTGAAGGTCTGTGTGAGCGGCATCAGCGATACTTGATGTTTCTCCCCTGGCAGGGCGCATTGTTATGAAGACTAATTTGGTATTTTCTTTATTTGTTCTTGATTTGCAACAGGGAACAAGTAGCGAAGCATACAGACGATGAAGATATTATATGCGGAGAGGAAAGGGTCGGACGTGAATATGTTGGGAGACAAAGTGGGTATCAACAGACGGATAGGATATAAGGAGAAACGAATTGATGTAATTTATGAAGTGAAGAATTGATGTAATTGAGGAGTCGAAGAATTGAAGAAATGAAGAAGTTGAAATGGTACACTGGCTGTTCACCATGTAATAACTTATAACTTGTTCTCTCCACCTGCCTTCTGAAAACTTCTACATCCTTCTACATCAATAGGGAGATGACCAATTCAAATAGATTGTGAGATCACGATAATGTATTTTACAAACACTACTTCGACACATCCACCTCTTTCCTCATTCAAGTCATAGGTAGCGATATTTATTGAGGTTGTGGGTGAGTTTTCATGTAACCGTGTCGTGTGGTGCATAGGCCAGAAGAGGCTATAATTATAATTATCGATGGCATCAAAAGAAGTATGCATAAAAAGAGGTATGCAAAATGGGTTCAACAATCGAATGTGATCCAAGCACTTGAGCCCCGCACTACGATACGAAAGGCCAAATGAAACAGGCGGTAGACAGGGCAGAATAACGTTGGCTCTAATTATGGTCTCTTCCCCAAAGTAACGTCTCTTCAGTCTTTTCTTCCT